>JAJOOH010006101.1:0-35691 GCA_029582605.1 Solanum gracilifrons
AATATTAATATATATATATATATATATATATATATATATATATATATAAACTGAAAATTTTACTTAAAATATACACAAAGTGAAGCTACAATTCGAACTCACAAGGTCTGACAAATAATTAAGGCGTCAAACCACTTATGCTACTATTTGTGTTAAAGCAATGTCACTCTACTATATTTAACCAAATATTCTGATTTTGTTTTTTAATTAGGTAAACATATTTAATAAAAAAATTGATCAAGCAGTGTCATGTGACACACCTTGATATAAGGTAAATTCACTCTTGAATATGTCAAATCGAAATATGACAAATAAAAATAAACTAAAAAAAGTATATATTACGACAAATTGAGTACAACTTTAAAAGAATCATACTTAATTGTTCCTGCATTATCACATGATAAAATAATATCTCAACTTACACCTTTTATTAATTTAAATACTTCTACCGCTAAAAACTAGTATAATTAATCAACATATATTTCAACCTTAATTTTTAATTTAACCAAGGCAAAATTTCACAAAGTAGAGATACTATGATAATTAACTATTATCTGCAGGTCTCCCAAAATTAGTGCATGTTAAGTAACCTTTTGCTTTCATCTCCGACAAAATTTGATATGGAAGACGTGGGGCCAAAACGCCTTAAGAGTCTGGAGGCAAAACATGCCTTTATAAAGTGGGTGAGAGTCCGGAGCAAAAACATGCCTTATAAAGTGGGTAAGAGTCTGGAGTCAAAAAGATTAAAAAAAAATAGAGCAATATTTTCACAAGGGCAAAGAAAATTGAGGATCAAACCAAAAGGGTAATATTTGGCTGAAAGTATGAATGTCGTTAAATTATTGGTTGGAAGGCGCACGCTGACATGCGCCCTTGTAAGGCGCATGCTGACATGAGCCTTACAAGGCACATGTCAGCGTGCACCTTACAATTACAACATTAAAAAATGTTTAAAATTATTAATATTCCTTCTCCATTATTTATTCAATCGTTTTGTTGCTGTGTTTTCGTGTTTATTTTTTTTATATTTGTACTATTTATATGTAAATAAAAATGTAAGTGATGTGGTCAAGTTTAATAGTTTTTTTTATGTAATTTGATAATATTGAGGAAAAAATATAAGGGACATGAAAAAAATATAAAGGACAAAACTTCTAGACATTGCATATTATTTTAGAGATTATCGTCTGCCTCGACGATGTTGTTGTTGTTTATGTCTACTGGTTGGTACATGTGGTCTTGTTGTTCTTCAGGGGTTGTTAATGTTCTGCAAATTTGAATTTATTATTGAATTTTTTAAATATTTTAAAAATGTGAATATTAAACTTTTTTCATCTACATTAATTAATGAGTCTCCACAACAATATGTATATTATAATAACGGGCAACATTTCAATATTCACATTTCTAAAATATTAAAACAATTCAATAATAAATTTAATTTTGCAGGACATTAACAATTCTTGAAGAACAATAAGGTCACATGTATCAACCATGTGTGGAACGGATACACATATACAACAACAACCGCGTTGAGGCAGACGATAATCTCTAAAATAATATGCAATGTCTAGAAGTTTTGTCTTGTATATTTTTTTTCATGTCCCTTATATTTTATCCTCAATATTGTAAAAGTATATTAAAAAACTATTAAACTTGACGTATCACTTACATTTTTATTTACATATAAATAGTGAAAATAGAAAAAATAAATACGAAAACACAACAACAAAACGATTGAATAAATAATGGAGAAGGAATATTAATATTTTTAAATATTTTTTTAATGTTGTAATTGTAAGGCGCACGCTGACATGTGCATTATAAGGTGCACGATGTCATGTGCCTTACAAGGCGCATGTTACCATACGCCTTATAAGGCACATGTCAGTGTGGTCCTTACAAGACACATGTCAGTGTGCGCCTTTCAACCAACGATTTAATGACATCTATCATTCTATCCAAATGTTGCCCTTTAAGTTTGATCTTGAATTTTCATTGCCCTTCTGAAAATTTTACTCAATTATTTTGTCCTTTTGATTCCGGACCCAATGGGTAAGGAGTAAAACTTTGGATAAGGGGTAATGCATGGGAGGCTTTTCGCCTAATAAGGCATGACCCACTCCCCAAGCCCACACCAGGGCCAACTCAATAACATTGGGGGCCTAAAGCGAAACTTAAGAGAGGGGCCCTAATATTTTGTTTTTTTCATCATATATACTTTTATTTAAAATCTACTTTTCTAGCTATTTTAGATGTGAAGTCATTAGGTACTGTTTTATAATCAATTTGTTTTAATAATTCATTTTCAAATGGCAATATAGTTAATTCATTCAATCTCTCTTGAGACATTGTTGATCTTAAAGAAAATTTAATCAATTTTAATTTCGAAAAAACTTCTTTCAGCTGAGGCAACGGTTACAGGAATTGTTAGCATTATTCTATAAGCAATATGTGTATTTGAAAAAGAATCAAGTCTTATTATTTGATTGAATATTTTCATTAGATCATTATTTTCTACTTGTATTATTTTCCTTAACACTTTTAATTCAAAAAATAAATCTAAATATCAGAATAATTATTACATGTTGAAGAAAGTTCAAGGCTAAGACAATATTTTTTAAAAATTCTCATCATCTAGTGATCTCAATATTTTACCTCTAAATAAGAAATCAAAAATATTTCCATATGCTTCAATTGGTTCAAATCTATTTTGAAGTGAAAAAGCAGTTTGATCTACTCTACATATATAAAGCAATCAACTCTAACAGATTCTCCATGGGACTTTGTGATTTCGCTATCCATATGTTCATCAAATTGTTTGTTACAAAATTCAGATTTATTTTCATCTCATATGCAATTTCCTTAGTAGAAACCATAACACTCCTATTACATATAACTTTTTTTAAAAAAAATAACATGTATAAGTAATTATTTTTTTAAAATGAGACCCCAAGCGATGACTTTAGTGGCCTAGGGGTTAAGACGGCCCTGCCCCACACGTCTTTACATTTTGATTTGTTTCATTTTTTTTTGTTGTTGTTTTAAAACTTTTGCTAAAAAATTGCACTTTGATAAAAAAAAAATTAATAAGTATTTATTTACATTTTATGGCCCATGATATAACTAGGAAGGATTGACAAAAAGAGATTTTGTCAAAAAAGATGTACAATGATGAAATAAGATATTTTGGTGAAAATGATTAGTCACTAAATATCAAATTTGTTCCGGTGCCCTTTTAGGTTGATGTGGTATTTTAAAAGGGAAATTTTCAAAAATGACTATAGTTTGGCCGTAATTAGAGAGTTATAGTCATAGTTTGTTTTATAACGAATTATAGCTACATGTTAGGAGGAGGAGAGAGGCGAGCAAGATCTGGGAGAGAGGTTGAATGCTTGTTGTATTCATTGTATCAAGTTGTATCACGAATACAATTGATTTATATCAACATGAATACGATTGTACTCATTTTAGGAGGAGAGAGGTGAGTGAGATCGAGAGAGGGAGGAGAGACGCGAGCGAGATCAAGAGAGGGAGGAGAGAGGTGAGCGAGATCGAGAGAGGGAGGGGAGAGACAAGCGAGATTGAGAGTGGGATGAGAGAGGCGAGTGAGATCGGGAGAGGGACGAGAGGGACGAGAGGCGAGCGAGATCGGGAGAGGGACGTGTGAGGCAAGCGAGAGAATGAATACATGTTGAATTCATTGTCTAACGAATACAATTGATACAAAATACAAATACAGTTGATACAAAAATAGAAATATAATTGTCTAAAATACAATTGATACAATTCATTTGTATCATTATCGAATATAATTGTATCAATTATATTAAGGAACACAATTTGTATCGACAAGTACGATTGACAGAATACAAATTGTCATAATACAATTGATACATATATAAAATATAATTGATATAGAATACAAATACATATGATACATAATACAAAATGCAATTATCATATTTATGTGAAATGTTTTTTGGGCTGAAGAGAGAGACAAGCATACACACAATGGGGGTTGGGGGGGGAGACAAGAGAGAGAAGTTCCCAAAATTTTGAGGCCCAAAAAATTTTAATTGTGAATTTTATGATTTTAATTCTATATAAATAGAAAGAAAAAAACTAGTATCTACTTTTACATAAACATTTTAGAACTTTGAATTGAATTACTCAAATTTTTATACTAATAAATAATTTTTTTTATAATAATATACAATGTAATATATTGTAAAAAGAAAATGATTAATATCTTATTAACTAGAATATTTAATATAAAATGCTTTGGTGCTTGAGTTGTAGCAACATCATTGCATAATGGTCTGCATTTAATAATTTCATCTTTCTCATTGTTGACACTCAATTTTTACCGTACATAATTTGAAATAATTATTTTTTAAAATTCAAAAAATATTTTCAAGTAATTTTTATGATAGTTTTGTTATTTTTCAGAAAAAAATTTGTATACTTCTATACATTTATATATAGATACGACTTTGATTATCTTATAAATGTTTAGAAAATCGTCTAAAAATAGTGTTTGACTTTATACGCATTTATTTTTCTTGAATTAATTAAATTATAGTTAGTTTTATAATTACTTTTTATTTTGATAATTAAATAATTATCTAACTTTGTTAAAATTACGAAGTTAGTTAATAAATTAAAATTTTAATTTGTTTCGTATTTGTTTCATCGAATGTGATGTCTAGATGAAACTTACAGTAAAAGAACACCCCAAATCACCCATAGTGCACCTCTTCTTCAATCTCTCACAAAATGATGAATAACGAAACTAGCAAATTCACCTTTATCGTTCGTATAGAAGTCACATGACGAGTACAAGACCAGTATATAGAAATTTCTGGAGTTGAGTCACACGGCCTCATTTGTTCAATTTATCATACCCCTTTCATCGAATTTGTTTCCATTAAGAAAATTTCAAACTCATCCCTAATTCTACATCGATTTTATCCCAAGAAGTCACATTAGCCGACAAGGGACTCAATTACTTCTTAGGAAGAGCTCAATGTTGCGTTCTATATAAGATTTGTCCCTCCTTCGAAGATGATGACATTGAGAGATAACATTCAGAACTTCGATTGGATGGTGAACCAATTCATGAAACATGGTTGAGGTTCTAGAAGTTGCTGCTTCAATGTTCAACTCATGGACTCCCGAACAACATGTTGTTTCAACATTTCTACCGGAGTCTAGAATCAGTCAACAAAGGTGTGGCTGACTAGCTCGTTCAAAGAGGAATCATGCAGCAATCGTTTGAAATAGCATCTAATTTTTTTTATGGGATGACAAGATTAATCGTGCTTGGTACACTAGGGAAGATCGAGTGTCTCCTTTGAACTTCAGGATGACAAAGGAACAAATAGAAAAAGACCAAGAACGGAATGAAAACATGGCCAAGTGTATACTCCTCCCTTTCTACCGATTGCAATAAGTTAAGAGAGCAAAAAATAAAGAGCACTCCATAAGATTTGGGAGTTCGAAGTTTTTTGAAATATTTTTCTCTTCGGATGTCTATAGTTTTTTTGTGCGTGTTTCTAATAAAATCAAAGTATTCGTTGCTGTCGTGCTCGTTGTTTCAGTCTCATTGCTTGCTATTTCAGTATTATTGCCCTGAAAGAATAAAATAGCCATGTCCGAAAAAGTCAAGAAAATTGAAGGGAAGTTAATATTGGGTGGCTGAAATTCGCAGCGCTTTAAGTTTAAATGGATAAAGATCCAAGTCCACCAATCGAATTCTTCTAAATCCTCTCTTTTGTATTAGTTATTTCAATCGTAGTATTTAGTTTTATTTCAATGGTAATTTGGTTAGTTTTATTTTCATTATAAATTATTCTATTAATTGTAATTATTTGTTAAATTCTATATTTATAACCTAATTGAATTTTCGCTATATTTTATTCAAAGTCTCATTTACTTTATTTTTTATTATTGAATGCTTTTGACTTTCGTTAATCTTGCCTATCACTCTTGTTTAGAGGCTTAAAAATGAATTCAAAGTTCTCATTTTTTAGATAATCAATTCAATGCTTTTCTTATCATTTTTCTAAAAATAGGTAAGTATGTTCAAGTAAATCACATGTCTGTGAATACTCTTTAAGTACTTAAAACCCACCTTTGAATATCACTAAAATTCTTACCTGAATTTTGATTAAATTGTATTTTCCAAACTACTTTATTTATTTTCAAACTCTTCAATAAAACACTCATTTCAAGTATCTCATTCATGCATTCAAAAGTGATATATAAACTGAACTTAGTGAATGTGACAAATTAAGAACTTTGAGTTGCAGGCAGCAACATCATTTAAACGTGATTTGCATTTCAAATATTTCAACATTCTCAATTCAAGTATCTCTTCATGCATTCAATAGTTATAATATAAACTGAATTATGTGGCTGCAACAAACTACAATCTAACTAAGCTAGTAAGTAAAGTATAGTATAATTATATTTAAGCAAATAAATAGCTTTTTTCAATTGATTAATGAGTATCTCTTAACTAATAAGTAGTTCTAAACACTCTAATGGTCAATAACAATATTCAGATATGTTATAATTATAATTTTCTTTGATTTTGCTTTTTGATTTACTGAATTCATGATGACAAAATGGAGTGTTTTGTTAAGGTAATAACCCATATACTAAAATGAAACGAGTTGAATGAATCCTGTTCTGAAGTGAACACAAAAGTTTTATTTATTTTTTTATAATAATTGTAATTCTAATTCTTTGGTAATTTTCTAATTTTTGATTAACTTATTGTGAATTATTCAGCTTGCATGTTTTTAATGGATTTCAAGATGCCTTAAATTGCGGGGACTAACAAAAATTCAAATTTATAAATCCAAATGCTAATAGTGAACTTAATTAGTTTAGTTTAATCAACACGATCCTAAGTTTTGAACAGAGTCCATATATTTAATTTTTTGGATATATATTCTTTACTTTTGAGAAATTAAAGTTTATTCTATTATGAATAATACTTTATTAAAGTCTTCATAAAAAAATGAAATATAAGCTATATTCTCTTATGTTTAGTTGTTGTGTCATTCTTAATTCTAATATTGTCACAATTCAGATTGTGGTGAGTGACATCCACACTAAATCACATGGTGGAAAAATAAAAAACTAAGACAAACTAAACCCAACACACTAATATAAAAACAAGCTTATCAAATAAAGTAGTAATAACAATTTAGACAACTAAAGAATTGAGTCCCATAAACTCAATTCAATAATCAAAATAATTGTGCGGAAATAAACCCCTAAGAACTAAAAGTCATAGTACCAAAACTCTAATAAATAGTTATAAGAATAGGAATAGGAATCCTAGTTGAAAAAAGAGTCTAATGTAGTGTCTATAAATAGGGTCTCAATGTAAGAATTTAGACACACAATTTAATAATATTTTTCTCCTATATTTCTCACATGTAGTGTCTGTTAAATTTGACAAGACTCAAAGATGAATTAATGTGAAGATTTGGTAGTTAGAAGATAATTCTTCATTGGTACAAAAGTCAAGATAGCAATTTTGTAGGTGAAATTTAGGTAAACCATAAAATTGTTTCACAAGTTAAACCTTGACATTTTGACACATTGTGATGTTATGGATGACATCAATAGGAAGAATTCACTCCTATAAATAGGTAGCTCCTACTTCATTTGTAACACACCTATCACTTGCCTTCTCATCTTCAAAGGCAATTGATCTTCTTCTCTCTTGTAGTATTTCATTTGTACTCCTTTGAGTGAAATAAATATTGGTTGATTGTGTCCTGTGAGTAGGCAAAAGAAAACAAAATTTTACCGAACCTCATAAATTCCTAGTGTTTTTTTATTGTTATCTCATTTACTATTTATTAGCTACCTTTAGATATAGCAGTTGTGATTTCATCTCACTCTATATATTTAGCTTTCGCAACAATTGATATCAGAGCCAAGATATTATATGAGTATACTCTGTGGTTGCACCACAGTCTGAGCTTCCACATCAGAAAAGATTTACTTTAGTTTTTACATTGTTAGCTAGTAAATAGTATTTGCAGTAAATATGGGAGACAATAAAAATGATGAGTCACATCCAATGTCAATAATACGTCATCATTGACATCTTCGATTATGATAAGAATTGTGTCAAATGCGAAATTTGCAGTTGAAATTTTTGACGGGTCAGGACATTTCGGAATGTGGCAAGGTGAGGTACTTGATGTCCTTTTTCAACAAGGGCTAGATATTGCTAGAAAAGAAAAGAAACCAGACAGTGTAGGAGAAGAAGATTGGAAGATTATCAACTGTGTTGCTTGCAGTACCATTCGATCTTACCTTGCAAGAGAACAAAAGTATCCATACGCAAAGGAAACATCTTGAAATAAATTATGGAATTCATTGGAGGAGAAATTCTTGAAGAAAAACAATCAAAATAAACTTTACATGAAAAGAAGACTGTTACGCTTCACTTATATTCCTGGCACAATGAATAATCTGCAATGATAGATCTATAGAATATGGACATGACTTTTACGGATGGAGATATGGCCTGAATGTTGTTATGTTCACTTTCCGATGAGTTTGAGCACCTTGAAACTACTTTACTGCATGGGAATGATGAAGTATCCCTTAAAGAAGTTTGTTTTGCCTTATATAGTTATGAACAAAGAAAGAGAGAAAAATAAAAAGGCGGAGACGCAAAAGCTTTGATTGTGAGAGGTCGTTATCAAAATCATATGAGAACGAAGAACGGGAGATCCAAGTCAAGATCCAGACTCAACAAAGATGAATGTGCCTTTTGCCGAGAGAAAGGGAATTGGAAGAAAGACTGCCCAAAGTTGAAAAGCAAGGCCAAACCAAATAATGGAAAGACTGTCATGGATTCAAATGTGGTTGATTGTGATGACTCAAATTACTCACTAGTTACAACATATCTATCCAAATCATCTAATGTATGATTGATGGACTCATCTTGTAGCTATCATATGTGTCCCAATCGGGATAGATTTGTTGATTTACAAGAAGGAGAATGTGAAGGTATTCACACCGCAAACAATAATTATCTTACCGCATATGGTGTTGGTTCAATTTGATTAAGAAATCATGATGGATTAACCTGAACATTAACAGATGTTCGATATGTATCGAATTTGAAGAAAAATATCATTTATGTAGGAGCCCTAGAGTCCAAGGGATTCAAAGTCATTGCAGATAATGGGGTAATGAGAATATGCTCCAGTGCACTGGTGGTAATGAAGGCAATTCGAAGAAATAATAACATGTACCACTATCAAGGTAGTACAGTTATTGGGACAGCGGCAACAACATCCAATGACGACACAGAGGCAAAAATGACTAGGCTATGGCATATGTGCTTGGGACATGCTGGAGGAAAATCCTTGAAAACTTTATCAGATCAAGGATTGCTAAAAGGAGTAAAAACTTGCAACTTAGAATTTTGTGAGCATTGTGTCAAGGGAAAGCAAACATCCATAATACTAAAGGTATTTTGAATTATGTTCATTAAGATGTTTGGGGTGCTTCCAAAACACCTTCATTAGGTGGAAAACACTATTTTGTAACCTTTGTTGATGACTTTTCCCGAAGACTGTGGGTGTATACTATGAAAACTAAAGATAAGTATTGCGAATTTTTCTCAAATGGAAGGCGATGATAGAGACTCAAATTGGCAGAAAGATCAAGTGTATTCGCACAGACAATGGTGGAGAATACAAAAATAATCGTTTTCCAGAAAATTTGTGAAGAAAATGGCATCGTCAGATATTTCACCATCAGAAATACACCACAACAGAATGGAATGGCAGAGCGCATGAATCAGACTTTGCTGGAGAAGGTTCGATGTAAGTTGTCCAATGCTGGGTTGGGTAAAGAATTTTGGGCTGAGGCAATAACATATGCATGCCACCTCATTAATCGTATACCATCTGCTGCTATAGGTAGGAAGACACCATTAGAAAAATGGTATGGAAAGTCTGCTGAAGATTATGATTCTTTATATGTATTTGGCTCGATTGCATATTATCATGTAAGAGAGTCAAAATTGAATCGAAGAGCAAAAAAAGCTTTATTTATGGGGATTACTTCTAGAGTCAAAGGATATCATTTATGGTGTCCATAGACAAGAAAAATTATTTTCAGCAGGGATGTTACCTTTGATGAATCTGCCTTGACAAATAAGGTAACAGTTGAAGAAGTCAAACAAATTGATGGTTCTCCAAAGCAGGTGGAGCTTGAGGGAAAAATAATTTTTCCAACACAAGAATCAAACGAGGAAACAACAAAAGATTTTCCTCTAAAAGAAGAGCTAGTTGAAGGGGAGGTTCCATCTCAAGAACCTCAACCACAACTTGAATTAATAGTAACCAGCAAGCCAAAAAGAACAATAAGAAAACCTGCTCGACTCATAGATATGATGGCTTGTGCAGACTCAATTGCAGCCTATCACATTTCTATCACTTATAAAGATGCAGTTCAAAGTTCAGAAGAAGATAAGTGAAGGATTGCCATGGATGAAGAAATGTATTCCCTTCATCAAAAGCATACATCGAAATTGGCCAATCTCCTGGAAGGCAAGAAAGCAATTGGGTGCCAAAGAATATGCTTAAAATGAGGGAAATGATTATAATGAAGTATTTTCTCCAATTGTGAAATACTCTTCCATTAGAGTTTTTTTGGCTTTGGTAGCACAGTTGAATTTGAAACTAGTTCAGTTGGATGTAAAAACTGCATTTTTACATGGAGACTTGGAAGAGGAAATCTACACGACCCATCCAAAGGATTCAAAGTTGATGGAAAAGAAAATATGGTGTGCAAACTTAAAAAATCTTTGTATGAATTGAAACAATCTTCTAGACAATGGTACAAACGATTTGAAAATTTTATGTTGCAACAAAGGTACATAAGAAGCAAATACGATCGTTGTGTGTATTTGCACAAGCTTGAAGACAATTTTCTATATATCTTCTCCTATATGTTGATGATATGTTGATAGCTTCTAAAAGTCAATAGGAAATTGAGAAGCTAAAGATTCAACTAAGAAAGGAGTTTGAGAGTAAGGATTTGGGTGAGGAAGAGAGGATTCTTGAAATGGAGATAAAAAGAGATCGACATTCAAAGAAGCTCTTATTATCTCAAAATGAATATTTAAAGAGGTACTAAATCGATTTGGCATGAATGAGAAAACGAAGTTGATTAGCACTCTGCTTGCTCCTCATTTTAAGCTTACTGATACTCTTTCGACAAAGAATGAAACAGCACGTGAATATATGTCAAGAGTACCATATGACAATGTTGTTGGTAGCTTGATGTATGCAATGGTTTGCACAAGGCCAGATATTTCACACGTTGTTGGAGTTGTAAGCAGGTGCATGCATAATCCTAGAAAGGATCATTGGCAGGCTGTAAAATGAATTCTACGGTATATTCATAATACTGTAGATGTTGGCTTAGTTTTCGAGCATAAAGATAGTCAATATCTTGTTGGATATTGTTACTCAGATTATGCAGGTGATTTGGACAAATGAAGATCAACTATTGGTTATGTTTGCACTATTGCAAATGCACCAGTTAGTTGGAAGTCTACTTTGCAGTCAACAGTTGCTTTGTCTACCACTGAGATATAGTATATGACAATTATCGAGGTTGTGAAAGAGACAATTAGGCTTCAAGGATTGCGTAGAGAGTTTGGTATTTGACAAGAAGGAATCACAATATTTTGTGATAATCAAAGTGTTATTCAATTATCAAAGAACCAAGTTTATCATGCAAGGACGAAGCACATTGATGTCCGATATCATTTCATACGAGACATCATAAAAGAAGGTGGAGTCATAGTGCTGAAAATTCATACTACGAATAATCTTGCCGATATGTTGACAAAAGTGGTGACTGCGGTCAAGTTTCAACATTGTTTGAACTTGATCAACATTGTTAAACATTGAACATTGAGGTTGAAGACACAATAAAAAAATTGTTGTTGAGAGAAAGTTGATAATGGAGAATCTTGCCAAAGTAGAGATTTGTTAAATTTGACAAGATTCAAAGATGAATTAATGTGAAGATTTGGTAGCTAGGACGATAATTCTTCATTGGTACAAAAGTCAAGATAGCAATTTTGTAAGTGAATTTTAGGTAAACCATAAAATGGTTTCATAAGTTAAACCTTGACATTTTGACACATTGTGATGTCATGGATGACATCAATAGGAAGAATTCACTCCTATAAATACGTAGCTTCTAATTCATTTGTAACACACTTCTCACTTGCCTTCTCATCTTCAAAGGCATTTAATCTTCTTTCTCTCTTGTAGTATTTCACTTGTACTCCTTTGGAGTGAAATAAATATTGGTTATTGTGTCCGATGAGTAGGGAAAAGAAAACAAAATTTTCACGAACCTCGTAAATTTTTGGTGTTCTTATTATTATTATTATTATTATTATCTCATTTACTATTTATTAGCTACTTTTAGATATATCAATTGTGATTTCATCACTCTCTATATATTCGGCTTCCGCAACAGTGTCTATAAATAGGATCTCTCGCCCCCTCTCTCTATGTCCCCTCTCTCCCTTGCCTCTCCTCCCTCTCTTTTTCCCTCTCCTCTCTATTTTCCTCTCTTCTCTCTCACCCTCCCTCTCCTCTCTCTCGACCTCTCCCCCACTTAAAATACAAGAAAGGCAAGAATGTAGCTTCATTAAATCAAAAAATCAGAAACTTTTTCGAACATTCCAACACCACCCGACAGTAAAGATCAAGAAAAAGAAAATCAAGAAAGCAGTTGACTTTTCATAAACACCTAGTTAGAGTTTAGATCTAGTGAAGAAGGGAGCAAAAAAGCAGTTCAACAACTACCTAAACCATTTTTGCTCCTTTTTCTTTAGTATTTTGGTGCAAAAAAACAGTAGTGTGGTGGTTGAGCATGATATAGGAGAGAGTTTGTAATATCTTATTTTAATTGTATTCGAAAAATTATATTTTGTATTTTTGTATCAATTATATTTGTATTCATATGAATACAATCTGTCAAATGTATTTGTATCCAATCAAAGAGAGGACAAATACAGTTGTATTAATTGTATTTTGAATACAATTGATACGAAATAAATATATAATACAATGCAAAATAAATACAAAATACAATTTGTTATGTTTTGAATATAATTGATATAGAATAAATACATAATACAATGCAAAATAAGTACAAAATACAATCCTCTCTCAATCTTACTCGCCTCTCTCCTCCCTCTCTTGATCTCGCTCGCCTCTGTCCACCTAATATGTATTCATTTTAATACAAATCAATTTGTATTTGTATTCTTTTTCTCCAAAATCAGCTAAAATATACATTCTCTCCTCTCTCTCGGATCTCGCTCGGCTCTCTCCTCCCCTCCCCTCCCCCCAAGCTATTATCCATAATTAAGCAAACTATAGCTATATAGTCCTATTTAAGGCCTAATGTTTGCTATTTTTGTAAGTTTCCCTTATTTTTATACATTAAGGGGTCGTTTGACACAATTATTAAAAACACATGAATTAGTAACTGAGAAATTAGAAAAAGAAAAGAAGAAGAGAAGAGAAGAAGAGAAGAGAAGAAGAAGGAGGAGGAGGAGAAGGAGGAGCAAAAGAAGGATGATCATAAGGGGGGAGCAGAAGCAGGAAGGAGAAGAAGCAGGAATGAGAAGAAACAGGAGAAGAAGAACAAGGAGAGGAGGAGAAGAATAAGAACATAATTGAATTGATTGATCATTCCCTCAAGTTGATGGGATTAAATAGTTGTTATAAATAATGTAAATAAGGAAAGAAGATAGTAAAATTTACACAATCTCCTAGCTGCCTAATTAAAGAGATTAGGGAATATTCTCATAGCTAGATTATTTAATCATACCATATTTAAATATTCTCATATCTACACTATCCAAATATACCATAATTAACACTCTCCCTCAAGCTAGAGCGTATAAGTCATATGCTCCTAGTTTTCCACAAATATAGTCAATTCTGGATCCTCGGAGTGATTTTGTGAAAATATCCGCCAGTTGATCTTTTGAGTTGACAAAACTTGTAGTGATATATCCAGACTCAATCTTCTCTCGAATGAAGTGACAATCTATCTCAATGTGCTTCGTTCTTTCATAGAACACTGCATTAAAATCGATATGTAGTGTAACTTGGTTATCACAAATCAATGTCATTGGTTCAACTCCTTTCATATTCAATTCTTGGAGAAGTTGACTTAACCATATAAGCTCACATGTAGCTAGTTCCATAGCTCGATATTCTGCCTCTGCGCTTGATCTAGCTATGACAACTTACTTTTTACTTTTCCAAGATATTAGATTGCCTCCAATTAGAACACAATAACATGAAGTGGACCGTCTATCAGAAGGAGATCCTTCCCAATCTGCATCAGAATATCCAACAATGTTAGTGTGTCCCTTATCTTCATATAATAAACCTTGTCCTGGAGAGCAATTGATATATCGCAGGATGTGAATCATTGCATTCCAATGACTATCACAAGGTGATTGCAAAAATTAGCTAACTACACTAACAACCAATGAGATGTCTAGGCGTGTTATCGTAAGATGGTTGAGTTTGCCAATAAGTCTCTGATATATGCTAGGATCTTTTAGAGGCTCCCCCTGTCCTGGAATAAGCTTAGAATTTGGATCTATTATACTGTCCACATGTTTGCAATCCAACACACCAGCATCTTCCAAAATGTCTAAGACATATTTCCTTTAAGTAATAGCAATACCATGGACATATTGTGCCACTTCAATGCCCATAAAGTATTTCAACTTGCCCAAATCCATAATTTGAAAGTGACTTGAGAGGTGTTGTTTGAGTTGAGTAATACCTTTATAATCATCTCATCTAATAACAATATCATCAACATAAACAAGTAAAAAGATATGTTTGCCATGAGATGAATACCTATAGAATACAGAGTGATCAACTTCTGTTCGGATCATTCCAAATTGTTGGACAACATCTCGAAAATGACCAAAACATGCTATGAGAGACTAGTTGAGACCATAGAGGGATCGACAAAGTTTACAAACTAGTCTAGATTCCCCTTGAGCAATAAACCTTGGTGGTTGCTCCATATATACCTCTTTAGCAAGTTCTCCACGTAGGAATGCATTTTTGATGTCCAGTTGAAAAAGGGGCCAATGATTTATTGCTTCCATAGAGATGAAAAGACGGACCGAAGCCATCTTGGCAACTGGTGAGAAAGTATCTCCATAATTGATGCCATAAATCTGAGTGTATCCCTTAGCAACCAGTCTTGCTTTGAGACGATCAATAGCTCCATTGGAACCTACCTTAACTGTGAATACCCAACGACAACCAACTGTGGATTTGCCTTCAGGTAAAGGAATAAGCTCTCAAGTACCATTATCATGCACAACAGTCATCTCCTCAATCATAGCTTGACGCCAACCTGGATGAACCAATATTTCTGCCACAATCTTAGGAACTTTAACTGATGATAAACTAGTAAGGAAGGTATGATATGAAAGTGACAAATGGTGAAAACTTAAATAAAATAAATGGGAGTTTGATTAGCAATAGTTCTAGTACCTTTACAAAGAGCAATGTGAAGATCATCAGATAAGTGTTCGACCGAAGTAGAAGACACTGTTGGAGCAGCAGGTAATGAGTCACCAAGATTGCTTTGTGCACTTTAGAAATACCAATTGTATTAGCAAGTTAAGTAGGAGGTTGAGGTCGTCGGGATAGACTTTAAGAGTTGGAGGTGGATCTGGGGTTGGAATGGAAAGGGCTATTATGGCCTTCTGATTTTCTGTATTAGGAGAAAATATGGAGAAGTCTCGAAGAAAGTAACATATGCAGAGATCAAGTACTTATTGGTAGATGCATCAAAATATTTGTAACCTTTCTGTAGACGAAAATACCCGAGAAAGACACATTTAAAAGCTTTGTGTTGAAGTTTTATCTTTTCCGGGGGTAAGGTTATGAATAAAATAGGTGCAACCAAACACACATAGAGAAAGAGGGAACAATTTTTTGGTCCGGATAAAGGATTGAGTGAGGACCCTGGTACTACAAAACAAATGAAAGAATGCGATTGATTAAATAGCAAGCAAAAATAACAACATCACCCCAAAAATGTAAAAGGGACAGGATTGTGAATGATCAATGTTCGAGGTGTTTCAATTAGATATTTGTTCTTTTGCTCAACAACTCCATTTTGTTTAGGAGTATGTGCACAAGAAGACATGCAATATGCCTTGGGATGACATAAAAAAAGAGAGATAAGTAGAGAAGTAGAGAAGTATTCTCGGGCATTATCACTGATTAACTTCTTAATGGAAATACCAAACTGATTGCGGATTTCAGCATGAAATTTCTGGAAGATAGAGAATAGCTCAGATCTATTTTTCATTAAAAATAATCACGTGCATCGATAATAGGCATCAATAAGAGTAACAAAATAATAAAAGCCTAAGGAAGAACTGACACGACTTGGACCCATATATCTGAATAAACGATTTCAAACATAAATGTGTATTATTGACGCGTTTTGGGAAAGAGGAATGAGTGTGCTTACCAAGATGACACAACTCACATTTTAACAAAAATAAACTAGATAAATTGGGGACCATCTCTTGCAATTTCAGGAGACTTGGATGACCCAATTGAATATGGAGCAATTCAAAAGAAACAACGGAAGTGAAAGTGACATGTGGTTTTGGGATAGAGAGTAGGTACAATCCTATGACTCGTGTCCTTTTCCAATCACCTTCTCGTTTTCCGATCCTGCACAAGAAAAGAATCATCAAAGATGGTTATAGCGTATTTCAGATTTTTTTTGTTAATTTACTAATGGAAATAAGATTATATGGACATTTAGGTGCAAAAAAGGATTGATTTAAAAGATATGGAAGGCAAAGGATGACTTATACCTATCCCTTTTACAATCGTCTTTGATTCATTCGCCAAAGTAACAGTAGAGAGAGTAGAAGGGGTAGTAAGAATAGAGAAAGTATTTTTGTTACCAGAAATATAGTCAGAAGCACCAGAATCAAGAATTCATTGTTCCTAAGACAAAGACTGTGCAACATAAGCAAAGGAGTTACCAGGTTGTATTGTGCAAGCAGTTGATGATTGTTGCCTTGATGTTTGATACTAAAGGTAGTCATTATAGTCTGCTTCAGTTAAAGTGATAAGATGATCCATCTATTATGAGTTTTTTTTTTGTCACAAAAAGAAGTATTGGAGAAAGAGAGAGATAAGACTTGACATTTTTCTGAAGAGCATTCAGAGAAAGGGCTAAGAACCAAATAGCTCTGATACCATGAGAAATTAGAAGAAGAAGAGAGATGAGGAAGAGAAGAAGAAGAAGCAGTAGAAGCAGAAGAAGGAGAGAAGAAGGAGTAGTAGCAGTAGTAGGAGGAGGAGGAAGAGGAGGAGGAGAATGAGCATTAGTAGAAGAAGAAGAAGAAGGAGGAAGATGAGGAGAAGGAGGAGAAGCATAAGAAGCAGGAGAAGGAGGAGAAAGAGGAGTGGGAGTAGGAGGAGAAGGAGAAGAAGAAGGAGAACGAGGAGGAGAAGAAAGAGATGAGGTATTGGAAATTGAATTGATTGATGAGGAGGAGGAGTAGTAGAATAAGAAGAAGGAGGAGGAGGAGGAGGAGAAGCAGAAGAAGCAGGAGAAAGAGGAGTGGGAGAAGGAGGAGGAAAAGGAGAAGCATAAGAAGCAGGAGAAAGAAGAGTGGAAGTAGGAGGAGGAGAAGAAGAAGGAGGAGGACTAGGAGGAGGAGAAGAAAAAGATGAGGTATTGGGAATTGAATTGATTGATCATTCCCTCAAGTTGATGGGATTAAATAGTTGTTACATATAATGTAAATAAGAAAAGAATATAATAAAATATTACACAATCTCCTAACTGCTTAATTAAAGAGATTAGGGAATATTCTCATATCTAGATTATTTAATCATACCATATTTAAATATTTTCATATCTACACTATCCAAATATATCATAATTAACGGTAGCGTATGGATTAGCAATGTCGGAATTAGTAGTGCAGGAATTAGTAATGCAAAGTTATTTTTTATCAAGCGTTTGATTCATTACTTCCACTCTATCTTGTATATGGATTAAAACTCTACAAAAAAATTCTTTCCAATTATACCCTTAAATTATTATGAGATTTTCTATTTCATGTAATTGGGTCAAGTTTGATAATTGGGGGATATATAATATTATTTTTTAGTTTTCTAACTAGCTAGGAGAAGAACATTTTTGTTACCATGTTTGTTATTTTCTCACTTGGATTATTTGAAGGTAAATAATTTTCATCTCAATAAGTTGATCACTCACAAAACGTCAATTTTTAATTTTAAAAAGATAGGCAATCTACTTTTAAAACCGAAAAGAAGATAAATAATAGTAAAATCGAATAAACCATTTAAATTTACACATAAAAATTGCAAGTTGAAGTTTTAATATGTATACAATTTTATAAATTGTTCAAAATACAAATAATTAGAAACCCCCCACCCCTCACCCCCATCCCACACACACTCACGCAGGCATGCACGCGCACCCATTCACCCACAAATAATACATTCAATTAAGATCACAAACATCATGTGGTAATATATTTATTTTTTCAATTCGTAAATGTTAAACAACTCACATTTCAAATATTGTATTGATTTGTATTGGATTTATTTAGCAACAAACAATCTCTCTAAATAATAAAAAATTTAAACAACTATAATTTTCAAATAAATTTACTAATACAAATATAATATATAAAATCAAGAAAATAAATAAAATGATTTAAATGATTTGAGGGATATTTTTATCTTTACGTAGAATAATCCCATGATATTAAGTTATATGTATTACTAAAACCACCAAATGAAAGGTATTAGTAAGAGAAAATGTCATAAATAGTCTTTTAACTAAAGGGGTAGGTCTAAAATTGTCTCTTAACTATACTTTCATCGGATTTAGTCATTTAACTATTCAAAAACTTACCAGCTTAAGTCCCTTAACTATGCACTTATCAGTTTTAGTATTTAAAAACTTATTAGCTTTGGTCCCTTAACTATACACTTACCAGTTTTAGTCCTTTAAATATTCAAAAGCTTATCAAGTTTGGTCTTGTCCATTTTTTTTTTATATAGATAGCTTAGGTTTATATTAACGGTACTCTTTGTGAAATTAATTCTTAAACCCATTTTTTAAGTTGTTTCTCTATACCTGCTACTTTTTCTTCAAATTACTCTTCTGAAAAGAACAATAACCTCAACTATTCAAAATAAAATTAATGAGGAAAGAAGATATAAGTCCTAATTTTATTCAATGGGTGATAAAATGAAGCATATAATTGTTGTTAATGATTTGAATATGTTGTGTTCCCTTTTTTGGAGGTTAATGATTCATAATCCGTGAAAAAAAAATTATTTTATTTTTCATACAAAAGAAAAATAAGCGATTTGATCTTATTACTCAAATTTCTCTACATAAAATAAAATGAATAGAATAATAAAATCAATCTATTTTTTTTTAAAAAGAACTAAAAATATAATAGTTGCAAACTACCATTTTATAAATTTCAACTTCTGAAAAATTTAAACAGTTCCCTTCAATAAAGTTGTTGGAGTACAAATTTTGAATTCAATAAGTTATAATTTTTTTTTCTTTTTATAATAAAGTTTAGCATATTCAAGTCCTTAGTAGCAATGATATGCTTCATTTAATCGTTCGTTGATTTTTAGTAGCAATAAAGTTTAGCATATTCAAGTCCTCGTGATTTTTATTTTGAATCATTGAGGTTAAGGTTCATTGAATAAGGGTAATTTGAATTAAAAGTAGCAGGGAGAGAGAAACAACTGAAAACGGATAAAGGATTTCATTTCTCGAGACATGGATTCCATTAATATAAACCAAGTTATTTGTATAAAAAAAATGGACAGAAACCAAACTTGATAAGTTTTTAAATACTTAAAGGACTAAAATTGATAAATGTATAGTTAAGAGACCAAATCTGATAAGTTTTTGAATAATTGAAGGACTAAATCTGACAAAAGTATAGTTAAAGGATCATTTTAGACCTGCTCCTAAAGAACTATTTATGACATTTTATAACCTATAATATTATATAGGGTGTATAACTAATCCAGAAATTACTTATACATAAGCGCAAAATCCTAACAAATTATATATTAAATAATATTATACATAATATATGAATTATTTCTCTTAATACTCCTTATCAAATGACTCTAAGAGTGATAAGTAAAAATGAAAATTTAGAGAACGGTGTAAATATAATAATAATATTCTTCAGAAGACATTACATTTCTCTAGAAAACACCTATTACCTATGACTAGCCAATTCTAGATGCCACGTCAGAAAAGTAACCCAAAAGTGTAGAACACCCTCGAAATTTCAATTGCCATCCATTCCATCCCAAAATAATTCCTATAAATATCGACATAAACTAGACTGACAATGCATCTTCAAAAAGTTCCAACAAAGTGAATTTAAAATTTACTTAGCTATCATCAAATAATATAAAAAATGGCACTAATTCCTCAATTGCTCGAAAATATTTTTCAACCCCTTAGTCTAAATGACTAAAGTACCTCAAAATTTGTGAATCCACGTGTTGATTGGAAGGAAAATGAAGAAGCTCATGTGTTCAAAGTTGATCTTCCTGGATTAAACAAAGAGGAAATTAAAGTTGAAATTGAAGAAGGAAAGGTATTGCAAATTAGTGGTGAGATTAAGGGTGTTTATCTTAATAAAGAAGATCAGAAGAAGGAGAATGAGACGTGGAGACGCGTCGAGAGGCCACGTGGCAAGTTCTGTAGAAGATTCTGGCTACCTGAAAATGCTAAGATTGATGAGGTGAAGGCTAGTATGGAGAATGGGGTTCTAACTCTCACAATTCCTAAGCAGGAGATTAAGAAACCTGGGGTCAAGACCATTGAGATTAATTAGTGGTTAATTACTTAATTAATGTTGTCGTTAGTCTTTTCTTTTAAATTTAATTAATAATTGTGCTTGAGCTTTGAGTGGCATTATCTTGTTTTCTTGATTGTTGTTTTAATTTAAGCAATAATAAAAGTTGTTTGTTTGTAAAATATTCATGACTTGGGATTTCAAATTAATTTTCTTATTTTTTAAGGCATTGGAGGGATGAACCTTACTCAGGGTGTCTAGAGACAATTGTTCTCTTTACCAATTTTATTTTTCAAATTTATGTTGGTTTACGTCAACATCAGTTCGAAGTGAAATTGATGTTTATAGATGTAATCGATCGACCTTATCCTATACAAAATGATTATAAATCACCTTAATTAATGATTATTTGTCATTGAGTATATCATTTAAATCACCTTACTCATTATTTGTTATTGAGTATATCATTTAAATCACTTTAATGATTATTTGTAATTGAGCCTATCATTTAATGTATGTATTTCATGTAATATTTTTTGTACCTTTGCCTTTAGAGGCATTAATAAAGTTACAACTTTTCATTACTAAATTCACGTGATTCTTTTTTTCAGCTTAGAAAAAATTGTGAAATTAAATGGTTGATTTCTAGGAAAAGAAATTAACAAGATAAAAGTATTATATATAACTAGTAGTTCGAGACTAAACTGGATTAGTTTAGTAACTTGAACTTTCATACAATTTATACACGATTGCAATATAAGAAAAGTTTTAAGTGAATGTAACACACATCTTTTTAACAGTCTACACAAGGTGGTATTTGGAATTTAGATATGATTTCAATCTATAGATATATCACTACTAGAAATTGGACCTATGGCAACAGTTGTAGTTGTTTTTGCGACGGATATAAAACTATTGCGATAGCAAGTCAATGGCAACGATTTAAACCGTTGCTTAAGGATACTGCCCTATTAGCACACTTATTTAATTAAATCGTTGCATCAGCAGAAAAATGGTTGCGATAGAGGTAGCTATTGCAATACTTATAATATTCGTTACAATAGTTGTCTCTATAGCTACAGTTAATTAATAAAAATATGTATGGCAACGCTTTATATTTGGTGCTATTTTTTTCTTATTTAATTAGGGCTTTTGTACCTCCTGTATATATTTATATGGAATACTCAGCTTCGTCTTCTTATTCGTTAAACCACGCAGGAGCAAAGCACTTGTATCCAATTTTTTGCTCATGTCGTCATCTTTATTGATGAAACAGAGGTAAGTTCATCTTAATTTGTAAGTATGTATGTGAAGAGATTAGGGTTTCAAATCTATTGGGTAGATATAGTATGTTGATGAAACTTGCAAGTTTAGATACTAAAAAACTTTTGATTCTTCATTTTTGTACTTTTTATTTTTTTACTGTGTTTGTCTGCAATTGTTTGAGGTAATTAGTCCTTGTATTCTTCTTTCAAATGAAATTTGTGGAACTCAATTCGTGACTCCTTCAATTTGGTCTTCACAGGGACTGATAGACGGCCTAAACTAACCCGTAACTCCAAATAAGCGAAGCAGGGGAAAGGGGAATTTTATTTTCCATTTGATTCACACTTGAAGTATCATTCTCCTGTCACCATGCTCAGATTGTGCACCAAGTTTCAGTCTTCTTTCTGGGAATTAGGAAATCAAATTTGGAGAAAGCGGCCATTAATAATTTTTCTACGGTAAATCCAAACATCAAAACATCAGATTGAGCACCAAGTTTCAGGTCTTCTCTTGCTTTGCTCCTTCACTATCTCTTCATGGTTTATTATATTTTGAGGACTATTACCTTCTTTAGTTTGTTAATTGCATGTATTGGAACTTGGTAGTGTCGTCGTATGAATAAATTCCAGCAGAACTAAGTGCTCTTCTGTTATGTTTAACAAAGGTTACGTACTTGCTTAGTTGGAGTTCTATTTGGAATTAGCTTTAAAATTCAATCTCTGTAACATGATTTCTCTCATTTAAGAAGATTTTAGTTATAGAAGTAATATGCTATAACAGTGCTAACATCTTGTTTAAGCTTGATTAAACCTGTTTCCTGAAATGACAAACATTCCACATCTTTTAAATGTACTTGTGAATTCGGAAATTGATTACCAAAGTAGAAAACTACGTTCTGCTTTGCTTTCTGTTTTGCAGTGGAGGAGAGAAGTTGCGTTTGCTGGATTTGAGGTGTCTATCCAAATGGATGTTTGTGCCGAGAAAATGATTTTTGGGGTTCCAAGAACTAATCCACAAAGACGAGATGAACTAATTAAGATACAGATAAAAATGAGCAATTGTTATCTGCGTGAAATTCAACAAAGTTCCATGGGCAACTCAAATAGAATGTATCGTATATTCTGCTAGTGTTTTGAGGTAAACTGATAAAGGTATAGACCATATGTTAAAGCCTGGAAAAATTATCTCTCTTTTTCTTCTTACTAATTTTCCAGGCTTAATCAGAATTTTGTCTCTCATGACAAGTAGGAGTGCTCTAACTTTGTACCATGATAAAAATTGCTAAAGGAAAATAAATAAATAAATACACACAAACATGCACGACAAACTAAGGAAGAAAGTTTAGACCTCTTAACTTCTTCGGGTGGGTGTTACCTTTTACAGTAATTTATCTTCGATAAAAGCTGATTGTGGTGAACTCATCTAATATGCAAACAACTAAATCAACATATGTTAAGATTCTTAATCTTATGCTTATGAAGGTTCTTGGTATCGATCTATCCTGGAGAATGCACAGATCCATCAATTTCTCCAATTATGAGATTGTCCAGAATACAATTTTCTTTGGACAAAATGTTTCTGTTACAATAGATATTGGCTAGAATACCATCCTGTTGAAAATCTTGGCCACTATAGTGTTGAAATAAATATTTTTTCTTTTTTTCCCCTTGTATAGAGGACAACCTAGATATTGCATTGAAAATTGGAGGTGGCTAAATTTTGTAATGGAAGCCGTCTCCCTAATTTGATCATCAATCAAATTCGAAGAGACACAAAAACCACATTTATTCTTGTTCACCATCTATCCAGAAATATGCTCATAGATTTCTAATTTATGCATCATTTTCTTAATGGAAAATGAATCCCTAGAAGAAAATAGAATTGTGTCATCAGCATAGCAAAGATGATTTATGAAGGGGCCTCTTTTCTCAATAAAATAAGGAATAAACTCATTTTCTTGGAGATTGTTCATCAGTGTGGACATCATTTCAGCAGTAATAACTAAAAGAGAAGGTGACAAAAGGTCACCATGTTTAATGCCTCTGGTAGATTTTAAAAATTCAAGCCTTGAGCCATTTAAATTCACAGAATATCACATATTAGAAATCAACCTCCATATTGTGTTAATCCACAGTTACGCAAAGCTCATTCTTCTCAGCACCATGCATAGATTATATTCCCAATCAACTCGATCATATATTTTAGCCATGTCAAGTTTCATGACAACATTTTCAGTCTATGGGGCTTGATTTATGTTATGGACCATTTTCTGCGTTAAAATAATATTATCAGTATTAGACCTTCCATTGATAAAACCAGTTTGACAGGAGGAGATCAGTTTGTACATGCTTTAGCCATATAACGCACAACTCAGAATTCTCCATCTAACCAAATGATTTTTGCTAACACAAGATAAAGAAATCTAATCCAATTGTCATTGAAAATTTGGAATATTCTTAAACCGGCAAAATAAGTGTTGTTTAAGAATTGCAGAAGAAAGTGTTGGGAAAGGCAATGCACTAACAAGAATGCCAGATAGGATAGCAGCGGAATAAAACCCAAATCTAAACTTTCCCTTTCAATTTGAACCAAGAGAAGACAAACCAATCAAGCAATATGAAGAATGGACAGCAAGTATATCAACCAAACTAAAGCAACAAGATAAAAATAAACCAATCACATAAGACACAACAATTTACGTGGAAAACCCTTTGATGTGAAGAGTAAAAAAATCACAGAACCAAAAGCTCCACTATAAACACCAAGAGTTACAAAATTGTTCTCCAAAATTGGCCACAAAACAAGCGCCAAACAACGAGCAACAACAAATCAAGATTGCACCAAAACTAGAGAATTAAAGAAGAGATTTCACCCCAAACGCGTTACTGTTCACGCCCTCAAATCAGAAGCTACAGACATACATATCCGATATCAACCGTTGAATTGTAAGAAACAGATGCTGAGAACTCCCAGTTCAAATTTGAGCACGATCCAACAGTTAACGAAGCGGAAAACTCTGTCTGAAGCGGACTGCCTGAGCAGAAAATTTTCAGGAGCAAAAACGGGATTTTTCTCTTTTTCTCTCAATCTCTAAAACGAACCTCTCTTGATTTTTCTCTCTGGTGTTTCTGAAAATAAGACCAAATAAGCCTTATATATGCCACATAATATTTGGGTTATGGACTAAAGTGGGCTGGTCCTAATAAAACTTTTATTTATTCACATAGGAAGGGAAAAAAAATCCTAAATCCAACAATTCTCCCCTTCACAACTATGTGAAGGAGATCGCCATTCCAGCGATCATGCAACAATCCTCAAACTTCCCTCTTGGCAAAGCTTTAGTCATCATGTCGGAACCATTATCATTGGTATGAATCTTTTCAAGTTCAAGCAACTTAGAATCCAAGACATCTCGAATCCAATGATACCTCACATCAATGTGTTTAGACCGACCATGAAATGTGGAATTCTTGCCAAGATGAATAGCGCTTTGACTATCGCAATAAAGCACATACCTCTCTTGAGCACAACCAAGTTCCCCCAAAAATCTCTTCATCCAGATCAACTCTTTGCAAGCTTCAACAGCAGCAATAAGCTCAACCTCCGTAGTAGATAAAGCAACACATTTTTGCAACCTAGATTGCCAAGACACAGCTCCCCCTGCAAAAGTAATCAAGTAGCCTGAAGTAGACTTACGAGTATCAACATCACCAGCCATGTCTGAATCAGTGTAACCACAAAGAATAGGCTTCCCTGTACCAAAACCAAGCTCAAACTAGAAGTGCCACAAATATATCTCATAATTCACTTAACAACATTCCAATGCTCTCTTCCTGGATTAGAAAGAAAACGGCTAACAATACTAACAGCATGAGAAATATCTGGTCTTGTACACACCATTGCATACATCAAACTACCAACAGCTGAAGCATAAGGAACTTTCTTCATATCTTCCTTCTCACCATCACTGGAAGGACAATGTCTAGTACTCAATTTGAAGTGCATAACTAAAGGTGTATTGACAACCTTAGCTTTGTCCATGTTGAATCTACGAAGTACTTTCTGAATATACTTCTCTTGTGACAACCACAACTTCTTAACATCGCTATCACGGACAATCTGCATACCAAGAATTCGTCTTGTTGGTCCTAAGTCTTTCATAGCAAAAGACTTATTCAACTCTTGCTTCAACTCTTTAATCCTGCAAGCATTATGACCAACAACAAGCATGTCATCAACATAAAGCAAAACGATAATAAAGTCACCATCAGAGATTTTTTGCACAAAAACACAATTGTAACACCCCGACTTTCAGAAACCTCTAAAATTACTCGTATCTCCATGGAAAGACAAGGAGAGTGGGTAATAAATTAAGAATGATGTGGTATGTCCTATTTTAAGTTTTCAAGTGTTGCATCACAAGTTTTGAAGTTAGGTAAGTGGCAAAATAAAAGTTGGCGGAAGTTATCGTAACTTCCTTCTTAAAGATTTCTCTGAAATTTGGGTCAAATGTGTTGGAGGTTTTCTCCCAATCTATAAAGAGTTATGGGGCCCACAAACTATCGAATCGAAGGTCTACGAGTCTAGTTTCCAACGTATCAAACTATTGGTTCATACGACTTCAGAATAGAGAGATATTTGCGTTTTCGTAGGACTGCGCAAGCAAGCACGTGAGGTGGGGCCCTAGGTCGGTGGAAAGTTGAATATATCTTCTTCATCGAACTTTTTCTTCATTTTTAAGCTAATAACCAGAGAAATTAGAAAAACCAATTTCTAGGATCAAGTGAAATATAGATTTTCTCGACTTAAGTCCTTGACGAAAGTTGTTCTACGCGTTATGCTCATCATCGTGGTATAATTTGTTTTGTCGAATGCGTAGCATATCACACTTTAGTGGTGGGACAACAAGGGTTTGAATATATTTGAAGGTTTTGAGGCGTATTACAAACCTAAGATCGAGTATTGAGGGAGCTATGAGTAAAAGTCGTTAGGCCACGTGAATTTAGCAAACATAAAGGTATGTTAAGGTTATTCCCTACTTACGGCATGTTCCTTAATATACTTGATATACTTGTAGCCGTTAGTGTTGATTATTGGCTGCTCGAGTTGATATAATCCTCCCTTGTCGGGATTCTTATTCAGTTTGTAGCGTCCCAAACTCAAGGAGCGCAACTGGCTCCTAAGGTCAAAACTCAGGCCTGAGCCGACCCTGCTGAACGATTTGCTACTTGCGCATGGCAGTCACATGCATTTAAGAAAACAAACAAGTATATCTCGGCTTAAAACTAAGCCATCGGCCGGCAAGGCCCCTGTCAACAGATCTACAAAAGAAACAGCTACTCCCAAAAGTTCATAAAAAGAAATTGTCAACTAGTACAAAAGTCTTGATTGGGCCGTCAAGGCCACCATGATCTCTATACCAAAACTAAAAGCATGTATATAACAAGACAATGGATCACACAACTAACAAGCTAAAACAAACCAACAAACTAGGCCAGCATGGCCATAACGTAGTTGTAAACCCCACACACTAGTCTGCAAGCCTCTAAGATAATTAACGATTGGCGGGACAGGGCCCCAGCCTACCCATAAAAATATGTAGAACAAAATCTAACAAACCTCCAAACACTGGCAGCTCCGGAGGAAATGGGCTGGCCAACCGGATAAAAGTCAATCATGTTGCTGAGGAGGTCTACTCAGTCGTCTGTCAGGACCTGCATGCATGAATGCAGCGCCCCTAGGCAATAAGGCGTCAGTACAAAATAATGTACGGAGTATGAAAGGCAATAGGCTATGATCAAGTATCCTAATATACTGGAATAATCTGATAAATAAATCAAGGATAAGATAAGTGTACTGACCTGCTCCTAAATCTAAACTTATCAAAAATAATAAAACAACAACCTAACAGAGCCCCCATAATCTCGGCAGGTACAAACAGCACACAAGACCACCTACTCAGCCCCCATAAGCCCGGAAGGTGTCAATCAGTCTATATACCCCTATCGATAGTCCCCTAGCCCTATAGGCAATCACATAGCCCTCTTAGGAATTAATATAGCTTATAAACAACACATAGCCCTCTTAGGCAACAACATAGCCATGTAGGAAGCCCATAGCCTTCTTAGGCGTAAATATAGTCCTATAGGGAACTCATAGATACCTGCCTAAATTTTGGCAACTCCTAAGAACTAAACCGCGGGACTCAAATTTTTCATTCGAGGACGAATGGTTCTAAGTGGGGAAGAATGTAACACCCTGACTTTTCGAAACCTCTAAAATTACTCGTATCTCCATGGAAAGACAAGGAGGGTGGGTAATAAATTAAGAATGATGTGGTATTTCCTATTTTAAGTGTTCAAGTGTTGCATCTCAAGTTTTGAAGTTAGGTAAGTGGCAAAATAAAAGTTGGCGGAAGTTATCGTAAGTTCCTTCTTAAAGATTTCTCTGAAATTTGGGTCAAATGTGTTGGAGGTTTTCTCCCAATCTATAAAGCATTGTGGGTCCCACAAACCATCGAATCGAAGGACTACGAGTCTAGTTTCCAACGCATCAAACTGTTTGTTCATACGACTTTAGAATAGAGAGATATTCGCGTTTTCGTAGGACTGCACAAGCAAGCACGTGAGGAGGGGCCCTAGGTCGATGGAAAGTTGCATATATCTTCTTCTTCGAACTTTTTCTTCATTTTTAAGCTAATAACTAGAGAAATTAGAGAAACCAATTTCTAGGATCAAGTGAAGTATAGGTTTTCTCGACTTAAGTCCTTGACGAAAGTTGTTCTACTCGTTGGGCTCATCATCGTGGTATAATTTATTTTATCGATTGCGTAGCATATCACACTTTAGTGTTGGGACAGCAAGGGTTTGAATATATTTGAAGGTTTTGAGGCGTATTACGAACCTAAGATCGAGTAATGAGGGAGTTATGAGTAAAAGTCGTTAGGCCACGTGAATTTAGCGGAAAAAAAGGTATGTTAAGGCTATTCCCTACTTACGTCATGTTCCTTAATATACTTGATATACTTGTAACCGTTAGTGTTGATTATTGGTTGCTCGAGTTGATATAATCCTCCCTTGTTGGGATTCTTATTCAGTTTGTAGCGTCCCAAACTCAAGGGGCGCAACTGGCTCCTAAGGCCAAAACTCAAGCCTGAGCCGACCCTGCTGAACCATTTGCTACTAGCGCATGGCAGTCACATGCATTTAAGAAAACAAACAAGTATATCTCGGCTTAAAACTAAGCCCTCGGCCGGCAAGGCCCCTGTCAACAGATCTACAAAAAAAACAGCTACTCCTAAAAGTTCATATAAAGAAATTGTCAACTAGCACAGAAGTCCTAATTGGCCCGTCAAGGCCACCATGATCTCTATACCAAAACTAAAAGCATGTATATAACAAGACAATGCATCACACAACTAACAAGATTCAGCAAACCAACAAACTAGGCCAACATGGCCATAATGTATTTGTAAACCCCACACACTAGTCTGCAAGCCTCTAAGAGAATTAACGATTGGCGGGACGAGGCCCTAGCCTACCCATAAAATTATGTACAACAAAATCTAACAAACCTCCAAACACTGGCAGCTCCGGAAGAAAGGGGCTAGCTAACCGGATAAAAGTCAATCTTGTTGCTGAGGAGGTCTACTCAGTCGTCTGGCAGGACCTGCATGCATGAATTCAGCGCCCCTAGGCAATAAGGCGTCAGTAAAAAATAATGTACGGAGTATGAAAGGCAATAGGCTATGATCAAGTATCCTAATATACTGGAATAATCCGATAAATAAATCAAGGATAAGTTAAGTGTACTGACCTGTTCCTAAATCTAAACTTATCAAAAATAATAAAACAACAACCTAACAGAGCCCCCATAAGCTCGGCAGGTACAAACAGCACACAAGACCACCTACTCAGCCCCCATAAGCCCGGAAGATGCCAATCAGTCTATATACCCCTATCGCTAGTCCCCTAGCCCTTTAGGCAATCACATAGCCCTCTTAGGCATTAATATAACTTATAGACAATTCATAGCCCTTTTAGGCAACAACATAGCCATGTAGGAAGCCTATAGCCTTCTTAGGCGTCAATATAGCACTATAGGCAACTCATAGATACCTGCCTAAAATTTGGCAACTCCGAAGAACTGAACCACGTGAGTCAAATTTTTTATTCGAGGACGAATGTTTCTAAGGGGGAAGAATATAACACCCCGACTTTCGGAAACCTCTAAAATTACTCGTATCTCCATGAAAAGACAAGGAGGGTGGGTAATAAATTAAGAATGATGTGGTATGTCCTATTTTAAGTGTTCAAGTGTTGCATCTCATGTTTTGAAATTAGGTAAGTGGCAAAATAAAAGTTGGCGGATATTATCGTAAGTTCCTTCTTAAAGATTTCTCTGAAATTTGGGTCAAATGTCTTGGAGGTTTTCTCCTAATCTATAAAGAGTTATGGGGCCCACAAACCATTGAATCAAAGGTCTACGAGTCTAGTTTCCAACACATCAAACTATTTGTTCATACGACTTCAGAATAGAGAGATATTCACATTTTTGTAGGACTGCGCAAGCAAGCACGTGAGGGGGCCCTAGGTCGGTGGAAATTTTCATATATCTTCTTCTTCGAACTTTTTCTTCATTTTTAAGATAATAACCAGAGAAATTAGAGAAACCCATTACTAGGATCAAGTTAAGTATAGATTTTCTCGACTTAAGTCAGTGACAAAAGTTGTTCTACGCCTTGGGCTCATCATCGTGGTATAATTTGTTTTATCGATTGCGTAGCATATCACACTTTAGTGTTGATACAGCAAGGGATTGAATATATTTGAAGGTTTTTAAGCGTATTACGAACCTAAGATCGAGTATCGAGGGAGTTATGAGTAAAAGTCGTTAGGCCACGTGAATTTAGCGGAAAAAAAGGTATGTTAAGGCTATTCCTCACTTACGGCATGTTCCTTAATATACTTGATATACTTGTAGCCGTTAGTGTTGACTATTGGCTGCTCGAGTTGATTTAATCATCCCTTGACGGGATTCTTATTCAGTTTGTAGCGTCCCAAATTCAAGGAGCGCAACTGTCTCCTAAGGCAAAAACTCAGGCCTGAGCCGACCCTGCTGAACCATTTGCTAGTAGCGCATGGCAATCACATGCTTTTAAGAAAACAAACAAGTATATCTCGGCTTAAAACTAACCCCTCGGCCGGCAAGGCTCCTGTCAACAGATCTACAAAAGAAACAGCTACTCCCAAAAGTTCATATAAAGAAATTGTCAACTAGCATAGAAGTCCTGATTGGGCCGGCAAGGCCACCATGATCTCTATACCAAAACTAAAAGCATGTATATAACAAGACAATGCATCACACAACTAACAAGATTCAGCAAACCAACAAACTAGGCCAACATGGCCATAACGTAGTTGTATACCCCACACACTAGTCTGCAAGCCTCTAAGATAATTAACGATTGGTGGGACAGGGCCCCAGCCTACCCATAAAAATATGTAGAACAAAATCTAACAAACCTCCAAACGCTGGCAGTTCCGGAGGAAAAGGGCTAGCCAATCGGATAGAAGGCAATCCTGTTGCTGTGGAGGTCTACTCAATCGTCAGGCAGGACCGGCATGCATGAATGCAGCGCCCCAGGCAATAGGGCGTCAGTACAAATTAATGTACGGAGTATGAAAGACAATAGGCTATGATCAAGTATCCTAATATACTGGAATAATCCGATAAATAAATCAAAGATAAGATAAGTGTACTGACCTGTTCCTAAATCTAAACTTATCAAAAATAATAAAACAACAACCTAACAGAGCCCCCATAAGCTCGGCAGGTACAAACAGCACACAAGACCACCTACACAGGCCCCCATGAGCTCGGAAGGTGTCAATCAGTCTATATACCCCTATCGATAGTCCCGTAGCCCTGTAGGCAATCACATAGCCCTCTTAGGCATTAATATAGCTTATAGACAACCCATAGCCCTCTTAGGCAACAACATAGCCATGTAGGAAGCCCATAGCCTTCTTAGGCGTCAATATAGCCCTATAGGCAACTCATAGATACTTGCCTAAATTTTGGCAACTCCTAAGAACTGAACCGCGTGACTCAAATTTTTCATTCGAGGACGAATGTTTCTAAGGGGGGAAGAATGTAACACCCTGACTTTCCGAAACCTCTAAAATTACTCGTATCTCCATGGAAAGACAAAGACGGTGGGTAATAAATTAAGAATGATGTGGTATGTCCTATTTTAAGTGTTCAAGTGTTGCATCTCAAGTTTTGAAGTTAGGTAAGTGGCAAAATAAAAGTTACCGGAAGTTATCGTAACTTCATTTTTAAAGATTTCTCTGAAATTTGGGTCAAATGTGTTGGAGGTTTTCTCGCAATCTATAGAGAGTCATGGGGCCTACAAACTATCGAATCGAAGGTCTACGAGTCTAGTTTCTAATGCATCAAACTATTTGTTTATACTACTTCAGAATAGAGAGATATTCGCGTTTTCGTAGGACTGCGCATGCAAGCACGTGAGGTGGGGCCCTAGGTCGGTGTAAAGTTATATATATCTTCTTCTTTGAACTTTTTCTTCATTTTTAAGCTAATAACTAGAGAAATTAGATAAACCCGTTTTTAGGATCAAGTGAAGTATAGATTTTCTCGACTTAAGTCTTTGACGAAAGTTGTTCTATGCGTTGGGCTCATCATCGTGGTATAATTTGTTTTATCGATTGCGTAGCATATCACACTTTAGTGTTGGAACAGCAAGGGTTTGAATATATTTGACGGTTTTGAGGCGTATTACGAACCTAAGATCGAGTATTGAGGGAGTTATGAGTAAAAGTCGTTAGGCCACGTTAATTTAGCAAAAAAAAAGGTATGTGAAGGTTATTCCCCACTTACGGCATGTTCCTTAATATACTTGATATACTTGTAGCCGTTAGTGTTGATTATTGGCTGCTCGAGTTGATATAATCCTCCCTTGTTGGGATTCTTATTCAGTTTGTAGCGTCCCTATGTTGGGCACGACTTGGAGTCTATTTGTACAGGTTGCTTATAACTAGATTGCTCGCTTTTAACGATTTCATTGTTATTATTGCCCTTGGGGCTATTGTGGTTAGCTGCAGGAATGTGATTTCTGCCTAAAAGGGCTATGTCCAGTCTACGGGGTTAAATGGATAACTAAAAGGGCTATATGTTGCCTACGGGGCTATAATGATGCCTAGAAGGCCTATAAGTTGCCTATAGGGCTATATTGACGCCTAAGAAGACTATGGGCTTCCTACATGGTTATGTTGTTGCCTAAGAGGGCTATGAGTTGTCTATAAGCTATATTAATTCCTAAGAGGGCTATGTGATTGCCTACAGGGCTACGGGACTATCGATAGGGGTATATAGACTGATTGGCACCTTCCGGGCTTAAGGGGCCTGAGTAGGTGGTCTTGTGTGCTGTTTGTACCTGCCCAGCTTATGGGGGCTCTGTTAGGTTGTTGATTTATTATTTTTGATAAGTTTAGATTTAGGAGCAGGCCAGTACACTTATATTATCCTTGATTTATTTATCGAATTATTCCAGTATATTAGGATACTTGATCATAGCCTATTGCCTTTCATACTCCGTACATTATTTTTTACTGACGCCCCATTGCCTTGGGGGCGCTGCATTTATGCATGCAGGTCCTGACAGAGGACTGAGTAGACCTCCTCAGCAGCAGGATTGACTTCTATCCGGTTGGCTAGCCCCTTTCCTCCGGAGCTGCCAGTGTTTGGAGGTTTGTTAGATTTTGTTGTACATATTTTTATGGGTAGGCTGGGACCCTGTCCCGCCAATCGTTAATTCTCTTAGAGGCTTGCAGACTAGTGTGTGGGTTTTACAACTACGTTATGGCCATGATGGCCTAGTTTGTTAGTTTGCTGAAGCTTGTTAGTTGTGTTATGCATTGTCTTGTTATATACATGCATTTAGTTTTGGTATAGAGATCATGGTGGCCTTGACGGGCCAATCAGGACTTCTGTGCTAGTTGACAATTTTTTTATATGAACTTTTGGGAGTAGCTGTTTCTTTTGTAGATCTGTTGACAGGGGCCTTGCCGGCCGAGGGCTTAGTTTTAAGCCGAGATATACTTGTTTGTTTTCTTAAATGCATGTGACTGCCATGCGCTAGTAGCAAATGGTTCAGCAGGGTCGGCTCAGGCCTTAGTTTTGGCCTTAGGAGCCAGTTGCGCCCCTTGAGTTTGGGGCGTGACAACAATGGTCTGAAGAAGTCTTCTTGAAGCCCTGCTGACTCATAAAAGAACCAAACTTCCTGTACCATTGCCTGGGAGCTTGTTTTAAGCCATACAAGCTCTTCTTCAATTTGCAAACATAATTCTCTTTTCCCTTGACTTCAAAACCTTCCAGCTGCTCCATATAAATTTCTTCATCCAAGTCACCATGGAGAAAAACAGTTTTAACATCCATCTGTTCAACTTCCAAGTTCAAACTTGCAGCCAAGCCTAGAACCACACGGATGGATGACATTTTCACAACTGGAGAGAATATCTCATCAAAATCAATCCCTTTTTTCTAGCTAAAACCCTTCACAACTAATCTATCCTTGTACCGTGGAACTAGATTACCATCTTCATGTTTCACCTGGAAAACCCACCTGTTTTTCAAAGCTTTTCGATCTTTAGGTAACATAACCAAATCAAAGGTATGATTATCATGTAGAGACTTCATTTCATCCTCCATAGCATCAAATCACTTTTCTTTTTCTTCACTTTCCATGGCCTCATCAAGACTCTCTGGTTCTCCCCTATCAGTCAAGAGTACATACTCATTAGAAGAATAACGAGATGAAGGTATTTTCTCTCTAGTAGATCTTCTAAGAGAACTCTCTGGAGCATCAATAATAGTTGGTTGCTGACCAACCACATCGTCTTGCACTGGAGCATCAACGGCATACTGGTCATTCTGAATATAATCACCATCTTCAATATCAACTTAATTTTCATCATTTTGAAGATTCTCACCTGGTGGAATAATCAAAGGCACTGGATCAACATCAACTAGACTGTCACTACTTTGAGAATCAACTTTCTCAACTTTGTCAAGATCTTCAATTGTTTGGTCTTCAAAGAACACAACATCACGGCTTCTAACAAGTTTCTTCTCAACTGGATCAAAGAAACGATAGCCAAATTCATCTTGACCATAACCAACAAAGATACATTGCCTAGTTTTAACATCTAACTTTGACCTTTCATCTTTAGGAACATGCACAAAGGCTTTACACCCAAAAACTTTAAGATGATCATAAGAAACATTCTTACCAGACCAAACTCTGTCAGGGACATCACTATTCAAAGCAACAGTAGGAGATAAATTGATAACATATGCAGCAGTATTAAGTGCTTCTGCCCAAAAGGAATCTGGCAGCTTAGCATCTGAAAGCATAC
>JAJOOH010006102.1:0-58701 GCA_029582605.1 Solanum gracilifrons
TCCGCCTGTTTATATTGTTATTTGCCTGTTCTTGTTTAATTTCTACCCTCGGACCCGTTACTTGTTGTTCCGGGTTACGGGTTGGCTTACCTGCTGGTGGGTTATACTAGGTGCCATCATGACTCGATAAATTGGGTCGTGACAACTAGTGGGAGTATCATCTTTTGAGTGGTGTTCCCTTGTTTTTGAGAAGAATGACCATTGTCCTTGTTCTACAGATGTGGGCTTCATAGCCATGACCATAGAGGATATTTGGTTGTTCCTTGTTTTTGAGTCTCCTCGGTTAATTATTTTAAGTGTTAACCTTTGTACTACCCCTCATGCTAAGAGGATAAGCTTTTTGCTTGTGATCTATATGGTTTTAGAAGGTCTAGATTCGAGGACTCAATCCTATCTACTTGCATATGGTGATACTCATACTTGTGTGGGTAGCATATCTTATGTTCGTAGTGGTATCCATAGGGCAAATGAGAGTATCCTTGACTTGATGCTTCGCAATCCGTTTCCATTTGACCCTGTTGTTAATTTTAAGTGTGTTGAGTGTGGTAGTAACACCGTCTGTCCTTTGCATGATTCTTCTTTGGTGTTATTACCTGATCCAATGTGCTTGAATGAGGTATGTTTACCAATTTAGGTGGGCAATGCTAATGTGCTTGAACCTACTCATGAATTGGAAAACATTACTTTCTTGAAGTTCTCTAGTGCATTGGATGGTTTCTTAATTTGGATCAACACTACTTGTACCTTCGCACTTAGGTATAAGAGTGTTCATGTAATACTTGACATAAGGGAGGGCTTGTGCTTGTTTGAATGTGGGACCAATGAGGGCTTACATATGAGGTTGTTTAAGTGTATTGGTTCCTACGCTCTACCCCTTTGTCAATGTTTCTCACTTAGCCAAGTATCCATTGCTTTGATGGGTTACAAACCCCTGGTTAATATCTGTGATGCTTGGTTATATGTTAAATATGTACATCCTTGGGATGGTGATGAATTGTTTTTGCTAGTGCTAACCTTCATGCCATGAGGATCTTGTTCTTGTTTACTTCCCCTATGGTTTTGCAAGGTATGGATTCGAGGACGAATCCATTTCAAGAAGTGGAGAATGATACAAAATAGATTACATCAAGGCTATTCATTCATGAACTTCAATGCTTTTATGGAGTGTTCAGAAGGATGGAGGCTATTTGGCATGAACGGATGCCAAGGAGGGAGTTCAATGCCTTGAAGGATCTCCCAGTGGGGCAACACCTTGCTTGGATGATAGCTTGGAGCGTGGGAGGCCTAAAGAAGCGAGGAGGAGCAAGTGAAGAATGTGCTCTATTCGGCGAGCTGGAGAACACTTTGGCGACACGCCAAAACCCTTTGGCGAGGGTTCCCAAGATCGCCAACTGCCCAAGGAGATACAAAGGGGAAAACTACTCACTAGGCGAGCTGAAGGCCATTGGCACATCACCAAGTGGATTGAGCGATTGTTCCCAGACCTCCCGAAGTTCCAGTAGCTTCCTAGCAAAGGCAAGGAGCAGAGTTCCTCACCTAACCTATTGGGCGCATCGTCGAGCCATTGGCCCATTTTGGGTCACTTTTGGGTCACTTTTGGGCGCATCTATGTAATAATGCCTAAAACTATATATAGGCCTTTAGGGTTTCATTTTAGACTTAGACTATTTTAAAAATTGATGAATGATAAATTTAACTCCTTGTGTGAGTGTTGAAAACTTGGTAAGCTTTTGTTGAACATTGTTTAGAAACGAGGGTTGCTTGGGATATCAATTCCCTTGAGGTCCTCATAAGAGGTAGGTGCTATTATAGGATTAACGGATCGAGGTCATTGGGTTTAATATACCCTTTGATTTCTTTTTGTATTCTCTTTGTGTGTCTATCTATTTATCTTTATTTGGTACTTGTTAGGATCTAGATTGGAGGTTATTGGATTTAATACATCCTTTAGTTGGCAATTGTTTCTTATCTTTTATCTCTTCTTCTATCTTTTATTTGTTTCTGTTGTTGTTAGTGATTCTTTTAGTGAGAAATACATAATGAGATCCCTATGTTGTTTCCTGATAGCCTTAGTTGTGTTTTCTCCTAGGTGGGAGATGGTTTGTGAATAGTAAGGTTGTTGAGAGTGTTGATATCCTTATCTCTTTTCCTTCTATTCTTATTCAAGCTTGAGACCTAGAGTTCCTTGTAGCTTGTTTCATGTTTTGGACTCATGTGTGATATTGAGTATCCATGGTCTCCTTATGTTGTGCATGTTCTAGTTGAATTCTTATTTAAATGAGAAAAATGGGTCTTCAAATTGTGTTCCTCATGTTAATATGCATCTATGATGAGTTGCCTAAATGTTTCATTAGTTGACTTGTTGAATATGCTTAAATGTGTTGTGATGAAGAAGTTACATAGTGAGCTTTTATGAGAAAATTGCTTAAATGTGCTTAATGATGTTGTGATGACCATAATGTTGTTTGGAGGAGGAATTTCCTCCAATGAAATGAGATATGTGAAGTTTTGATGCATAATGAGTTTGTAGATGTAATTCCTACTTTCTTGTTGTGTTTTGAGCCTATTGATGGGAAGTTGATGTTTCCTCCTATGTTTAGGAATTTATATTGATTTTGCATAAATGATTGTGGGCTGATAGTCTTGAGTCGTTGCCCATTAATGTGTTTAAAGTGTCATTCGAGGACGAATGCTCCTATGTGGGGAATAATGTAACGACCTAAAAATGAACTAGTGAATCTAGAGCCTAACGTGTGTGTGTTTTTGTTTGTCTTGAGTTTTGAAGTTGTTTAATATTGTCTTGAGGCATGGTTGAGGTTTTGAGGTGTTAAACGTAAAGGTACGACTCCATAAGGACAAACCTAAGGGTCCTTGAGGAGGACCTAAGTCTTGACACCAAGACCCTAAGGAAACCATGAGGCAGCCCAAAATGGGGTGACCTACGGAAGGGGTCCACGCCCCGTAGGTCTATCCACATCCCATGGATGACCTCTGTAGGTTAGGGTCCCAAATGGCCAGCTTCTGATCCAAACGACGGACCACCAGTACAAGGCGTCAACCCATCCACGGTCCGTGAATGAGGAGCCATCGATTGGCACCTGCAATGTTGTCAACACACGACCTAGCTAGGGGTGATCTAGTAAATTCACCCCCCAAGTCCCAATTATTATGTGGACGGTTATTTTGAGTGTTTTAAAGTATTTTAAGAGTATTAAAACATTAAAACAATCATTTAGATTTCATCTCTCAAATCAAAACCCTTCCCTCCTAAAAAGTTTCTCTAGAAACTTCATTGGAAATAAAGGTCAAGATCAAGCTAGGGTTGGGGATTTCAAGGTGTTTCTTCTTCAATTTTCGTGAGGATTCATCTCATAAGGTATGGTGATCATTCATCTAGGGTTAGTCCTCACCCTAGAGTCAATTTCGAAGAAGTTTCAAAGTTTTCCAATTTCATGAAAAACCCTAGGTTTTACTCAATCTCATTGGTTCTTGCATCAAACGTTTTCAAATGATAAACTATGATTATATTGATGTTTAAATGATGATTTTACATGAAAATACTCTATGAACCCATGATTTCTCTCAATTTCTAAATTGTGCCTTATGAAGTGGGTTTGTTGATTATGAATGAATGTTGATGGATTTATGCCTAGATTTATTTAGATTATTGATTTATATCAGCATTTATGTCTAAATATGGTGAATTGTTGATGAATTGAGGAATTGTGATCATAGCCTTGAAAGGGTACGTTTGACCTAATTTCATGTTAATGTAGAATTGTGCTTGAATTGTTGCTCCACTTGAAAGGTGGAGGTGTTTACTTACTATGTACATTGTGATCATGGTCTTGAAGGCATAGTGTGATGAATTGAAGTATTATCATGATTTTGTATAATGTGAAGAATTTACATGTGATTCAATGATAGAATGATGATCTTGTATTCAATGTATTTGTGTTAGTATTGAAAGGCTATTTCTCAATTTTACACTAATGAATGAAAACGATAGAATGTGAAGGGTTTCTATAATGTGAATGTTGAATCTAGAATTGGTAGGCAATATGCATCTTTTTCATATATGAGTGATGAATGTTTCTTGACATGATGAATATGAATCGATAGGCTATGGCATTCCTTTCATATATGAGTGATGAATGTGTCTTGACTTAATGGATATGAATTGATAGTCTTTAGGAATTCTTTTCATAGATGATCTAATGTAATTAAGACTCTAGAATCGATAGGGTAGTGGCATTCCTTTCTTAATGAGTCAATGTACCATGAATCGGTAGTCTAGTGGCATTCCTTTCTTGAGTATTAGAATGTAATTAGGGACCATGAATCGATAGGCTTGTAGCATTCCTTTCACATGGACCCTAGAGCTATCCTTGAATGAACTATGAATTGATAGGCTTATAGAATTCCTTCCTTGGTAATGATGTAACATGGGTCGATAGGCTTGTGGCATTCCTCCCCAATACACTAATATAATGTGAATGAAATAATCTATGTGAAGGTAGGCTAAGCACCAAGTGGATATGTTTAGATGGAAACTCTCCCAATGTTAGGTTATAGTTCCAATGAACATCTTCCTATCCCATAACTACGTGCCCACATAGGATATTATCTAGCGGATTCCATCCGAGCTAAGGTTAACCGGTTTACCTTAAACAAGTAGACCAACCCTTACGATGTGGGATAGTACATCAGATTCCATGATCTAGCTCTCATGGTCTATGTCGGTTAAATGCTTATTACCATCATGTGAGAAGTGCACTCTAGTTTCTTGATATGTACTACAGAATGTAGGTAGTAGTATGGGATGCTATTTATACATTGCACGAGTAGGATTTGAAAGGGCTATAGTAAGTTCTCTAAGTCTTAATGACTAAATGTATGAAAGTCCTTTAAATGCATGAATGTGTCCTAAGTTAACCTAATGAAGAATTTTGGCTTAAATGCTTAAATGTAAAGATGCATGCTGTACTTGTATTGTATTATGAGTTACTTCCTTGTCATGTGTATTGTATATGAATGTGTCTTGTCTATGGTGACTTCAAAGGAGTACTTAGTATGAGTAGTAGTATGGGATGCTTCTTGCACATTGCACAAGTATGACTTAGAATTGTCTTAGCTGTTGTTTTTAATGTAATGTTTTTGTCTCTTAAATGCTTTATTGTGTAAAGGTGGAAAGGATGAATGATAACTTCACTTTTGGTGACCATAAAGTGGTGCCTTAGTATGGGTGGTGGTATGGTACGCTACCCATACATTGCACAAGGTATAGCTTGAGGGTTACTTGAGGTGGAGGCTCAAGGTAAAGGTAAAGGGTTATATGTGATCTTATTCAAATGTGAATTATGTTACTTTGTATGTTGGTTGTGACTTATATTATGCCTCTCTTGTATCAATGTTCATGAAGTTTTACAAATATGGCATAAAGCATGACTTTCAACAAAATGTCCCTTTTAAAGCATGTTTTTGCAGGGTCATCATACTTAGTACATTTCTGTGTGCTAACCCATATTTCTTTACTCTTATGAAGTGTAGGGATTGGCACTCGATTTGATTCTCCATAGTGAACCTTGGGATTAGAGTTCTCTCAGGATCTCATTTGGTATGTCCTCATATGTCTAGGACAGGATCTTTATGTTTCTAGTTTTTTTTATGTTTTAAAACTTTGTCTATACTTCGATTGTAAAGGGTCGTGACCCTATCTTGTTAAAGTTTGTATAAGATGGCCATCTCAGACTTAGTATTCCGCTGCTTTATAAATGAGATTTTGATAGTTTGGTTTTAAATAAGTTTTAATTCTGCACTATTTATATATGTCGAATGTTATGAATTCTAAGAGGCTTGTATTAGACCCCTTCGGGGTTGAGTATGCCGTGTTACGACTAGGGGGTGCTCTCGGGTCGTGACAATACCATACCCATCAAGGTCAAATTTCATATTCAATCAACACATCTAGAGTTACTACAATAGTCATCGATAATAACATAATTCAAATAACTAAATCACTACAAACAAAATCTCATAATATCCTTCTTTCATCAATTCACCCAGATCAAAAGTCATAAATTGGGAATATCGGGATTTCATGGATTCTTGGCAGATTTCATCATAAAACCATAATAATGATCAATCTAATCATAATATAAAGTAATTAAATCATTAAAATTGTTTTAGAAAAGAATCTACGACTTGGAGTCAAAACCCGAGCTTTTAGGGATTTTTTACTTTGAAATTGAGAGTTTGAGGGTTTCCATGGATCAAAGCTATCTAGGGATAAATGACTACCACACCTTAGCTATGAATCTCCAACGAAATTGAGTAGAAAATCTTGGTCCTGCAAACCCTAGCTTCAACCTTCTTCTTCTTCTTCCTTCGAGTTATAGAGAGAGGATTTTTGGAGAGGGTTGGTTTTGATTTGGGATTTTGGAATTATGAGAAATATGACTAAATGTAGGGGTATTAAACCAATATATAGTTAGTCTAAATTAATACAAAATGATGTCACTTAATATTAGCTTAAAATGGAAAACCCCATAATGCCCCTAAGTGTAACAGCCTTTTGGCAGTTACAGGCCTCATCCATGACCACAGTCCCTGGGTGGACTCACGTGGCATGCTGTCCATCCGTGGACTGAGGTTCCAAGGCTAGTTTTTGTAGGCTTGACCCATGAACCGTCACCCACAGGGTGTGGACTGACCCACGAGGCATGGGTCACTACCAGGAAGCCTCCTAAGGTTTTCCCTCAAGGACCAATGGTTGGTCGTTGGGGTTGGAACCTTGATGTTCGAACACAAAAACATTTATTTTAAGGTACGGTGAGGTACATTCAAGACTTCTAACCCTAACATCAAACTCTAGTTTAGCCTACTAGTTTACAAGGTGTTACATTATCTCCCCCTTGGGAACATTCAACCTCGAATGACAATGTAGACACCTTACGAAATTAAAAACTTAATACTAGCAGCCCATCATGCATGAAACATCAAAATAATGCACCATTTAGAGGAGGAAAGATCAACTCCAACTCAAACATAATCTATGCTACATAAGTAAGTTGGAACTACATGTAACAACCCATTATACATGAAACTAAATATTTCACATAATCATAGGAGGAACTACCTTGTCCAACTAAAAGCACTCTCAACACATTCCATGAAACCATTACACCAACTACTCAAGAAAAACATATATATATATAGGGCATGTTCATCAATTCATCTCAAGAAGTCAAATAGGCAACTCATACGAAATGCACAACGACATGAGGAATGTAAATCATGAAAACTCATTTTCTTTCTAACAAATGAATTTCTCAAGAACATGCATAACAAAAGGAAATCATGGAAGCATATAAATCATGCATGACTCCAAAACATAATACAAGCTAAGAGAACATTTTATCTCAAGCTAGAGTAGGAGTAGAAGAAAGGGATGAGGATATCGGGACACTCCACAACCGTTCTATCTAAGCACACCATCTCCCCCTTGGGAGGAAGGCCCTACTATTTATTCAAGTACCACTTCCTTCAAGCAATCCCAAATGACATGACCAAAGACTCATACTAACTATACCGAATTATTAAATCAACAGAGGTCTAACAACAATGCATCCAAACCTTACCAAGGATAACATCAAAGTCTAACAAGTAGCATTGGGATCTAATAAGACATTAACATCTATATGGAAACTATCAACATACCAGTGTCTTCATCCAGAGAACCTTCTTGGTCATTTCTAGACCGAAGTGCATAAAATAGATTATTCTTTGGAGCATTGGGATCCGAGCCACTAAGAGAAGCTTGCTTGGCCTCTCTCCCTCTTGCTGTGAGCATAGGGAAATTGTTTACTTGAAGATCACTCTTGCCACACCCATAGCAACCGTCCATACCGACTAGGCACCTACCATGGTTCCTCCCTCCACACTTGGTGCAAGTAGGCTTAGGTAATGGATACCCACTACCTTTCACTTGGTGAAACCTAGGGGTATTGGGAGAATCTTGACCATAGTGCCTTTTTAAAAACTTTGTTGACCTTGCCCATCAGATCTAGCATAGGAGAAATTCCGATCAGCGGTTATAGCTCTTTTGACCTCCCTATTCTTGTCTTGGAGCATTGCCGTACGCCATTCTTTTCTTACCAATTTAGACACACCCATCAAATACCTACTTATCATATCCCTTGAATCTGCCACCAAAGCCGGAGTACACTTGGACAATTGAGTAAACTTCAGAAAATACTCTTGAACACTCATACCTCCTTGAAGAAGGTTAATGAACTCTTTCACCATAGTTTCCCTAAACTCTTGGGGAAAGAACCTATTAAAAAATGTCAATTTAAATGCTTCCCACTCAATGGGACCTGCTCATACCGGCCTATTATTCTTTCCTTGAGTATACCATACTTGAGCAAAAATCTTCAATTGGTAAGTGGCTAACTCTACTTTCTCTACCGAAGTCACACCCATGATATCAAGTATTTTATAAACCTTTTCCACAAATTCTTTAGGATACTCTCCCACTTTGGAAACATAAAACTCGGGTGGGTTTATTCTTGCAAAATCCCTTGCTCTAAAATCGGCGGAATTCATATTAAGGTTCACATGAGTTACAACATGTCTGTTGTCCTGAGACGTCACCGCTAGAGCTTGAGTTGTCATAGCTTGAGCCAACATTTAAATAGTAGACCTAAACTCCGCATGGGTCACACTCTCAACCACGTGATCAACCACAACTTGATTATCTTGAGGAGCTTCTTCATTCACAATGTCACCCTCCATTCTCCTAGCATTAGAACGTCTTGTATTCATATCTTGAAGACACAAGGGAAGGATTAGGAGATGGACTTAGTAGAGCCAAACTCTGTGGTACGACTTAAGAGTAATGAAAGAAGTGTAGCTTCCTAAACATCTTATAGACTCACATTCATTAATGTGGCGCGCTTCACATTATGAACAATACTCTACTATGTGGCTTATAAGACATCATCCTAGAATCATTCTAAGCCTTGGGTTGTAATTACCAAGTTTTTCACGACCCAGGGTACCCCCATTTTGTTGATTTTCGTGTGCTATTGTCCACGGGATTTTTTGGTGACCCAGAATTCCAACGTCATTTTTGCCAAAAATTTACATGGACCTCCGTTAAGACCTTAGCTATGGAGTCAAGTGGTCAACACTGCCAAACCAGACCATTTTCAAGGTAAAACGAGCCCCGGAGCATGTAGACCCCCCATTTCACCAATTTTCGTGTGCTATAGTCCACGGGATTTATTGGTGACCCAGAATTCCAATATCATTTACGTCAAAAATTTACTTGGACCTCCGTTAAGACCTCCTATCTGGAGCTAGTTGGTCACCACTGCTAAAACGGCCCATTTGCAAGGTTAAACGAGCCCTAGAGTAGGTAAACTCCCCATTTTACCAATTTTCATGTGCAATATATAATCCACGGGATTTTTTGGTAACCCGGATTCTGAAGTCATTTTTACCAATATTTTACATGGAACTCCTTTAAGACCTTAACTATGGAGCTAGTTGGTCACCACAGCCAAACTGCCTATTTTCAAGGTCAAACGAGCCCGGAGCGGGTAAATCCCCCATTTTGCTAATTTTCGTGTGCTATAGTCTACGAGATTTTTTGGTGACCCAGAATTTGGACATCGGTTTTGCCAATAATTTACATTGACCTCTATTAAGACCTTAGCCATGGAGCCAGTTTGTCAGCACGACCAAAACGACCCATTTTCAACGTCAAAAGAGCCCCAGAGCAAGTAAACCCTCCATTTTACCGATTTTATTGTGCTATAGTCGACCAGAGGGAATTGTTCGGATGGTAAGCACACCTCACTTCCAACCCCAAAGTTGCGAGTTTGAGTCACCAAGTGAGAAAAAAAGGGTGGGAGCTCCTAGGGAGTGTTAAAAAAATGTTCTATAGTCCACGGTATTTATTGGTAACCCGGAATTCCGATGACATTTTCACCAAAAATTTATATGAACCTCTGTTAAGACCTTAGTTATGGATCCAGTTGGTCACCACGTCCAAACCGGTCCATTTTCAAGGTCAAACAAACCCCCGAGCAAGTAAACTCCCCATTTTGCTAATTTTTGTGTGCTATAATCAACAGTATTTATTGGTGACCCAAAATTCCGACGTCATTTTTGCAAAATAATTTCATGGACCTCCGTTAAAACCTTAGCTTTGGAGCCAATTGGTCACCACATCTAAAACAACCCATTTTCAAGGTCAAACGAGCCCCAGAGCATGTTTACCCCCCATTTTGCCGATTTTCATGTGCTATTGTCCAAGGGATTTATTGGTGACCCAGAATTCCGACATCATTTTCGCCAAAAATTTACATGGACCTCCTTTAAGACACTAGTTATGGATCTAGTTTGTCACCATGGCCAAAATGACTGATTTTCAAGGTAAAACAAAATCCGGAATAGGTAAACTCCCCATTTCGCTGATTTTCGTGTGCCATAGTCCACGAGCTTTATTGGTGACCTATAATTTCGATGTCATTTACGCCAAAAATTTACATAGACCTCTGTTAAGACCCTAGCTATGGAGCCAGTTGATCACAATGGCCAAATTGGACCATTTTTAAGATCAAACGATCCCCGGAGAAGGTAAATCCTATATTTTTCCAATTTTTGTGTGCTATAGTCCACGAGATTTATTGGTGACCCGGAAATCCAGCGTTAGTTTTGCCAAAATTTCTCATGGACCTCCGTTAAGACCTTAGATATGGAGCACGTTAGTCACCAAAGCCAAAATGGCCTATTTTCAAGGTGAAACGAGACCCGGAGTAGGTAAACTGCCCCCCCCCCCCCACCCAATTTTACTGATTTTCGTGTGCTATTGCCCACGATATTAATTGGTGACCTGAAATTCCGACCTCATTTTCTGCAAATATATACATGGACTTCAGTTAAGAGCTTATCTATGGAGCCAGGTTGTCACCTCGGCCACAATGGCCCTTTTTCAAGTTCGAATGATCCCCGGAGCAGGTAAACCCCCTATTTTACCAATTTTCGTGTGCTATAATCCACGGGATTTATTGGTGACCCAGAATTCTGAAGTTACTTTTGCCAAAAAAAATTGTGGACCTCCGTTAAGACCTTAGATATGTATCCAGTTGGTCAACACAGCCAAAACAACCCATTTACATGGTCAAACAATCCTCGGAGCAGGTAAACCCCCCATTTTGCCGATTTTCATGTGCTATAGACCATGTGATTTATTGGTGACCCAAAATTTCGACTTCATTTTCGCCAAAAAATTACATGGACCTCTGTTAAGACCTTAGCTATGGAGATAGTTGGTCACCACGACTAAATTTACCTATTTTTAAGGTCAAACAATCCCCGGAGCAAGTAAACCCCATATTTTGCCGATTTTCGTGTTCTATAAGTCGACAAGTTTTATTGGTGACCCGAAATTCTGGCATCATATTTGCCAAAATTTCACATAGACCTCCATTACGACCTTATCTATAGAGCCAGTTGGTCACCACGGACAAAACGGCCAATTTTCAAGGTCAAACAAACCCCGGAGCAGGTAAACCCCCTATTTAACTGAATTTCGTGTGCTATAGTCCAAGAGATTAATTGGTGACCCATAATTTCGACCTCATTTTCTGCAAATATATACATGGACTTCTGTTAAGAGCTTATATATGGAGCCAAGTTGTCACCACAGCCAAAACGTCCCATTTCCAAGGTTGAACGATCGTCGGAGTAGGTAAACCCCGATTTTGCTGATTTTTGTGTGCTATTGTCCACGGGATTTATTGGTGACCCGAAATTCTGAAGTCATTTTTGCCAAATATTTCCATGGACCTCCGTTAAGACCTTAGCTATGGATCCAGTTGGTCACCACAGCCAAGACAGACCATTTTGAAGGTCAAACAAGCCCTGTAGCAGGTAAACCCCCCATTTTGCTGATTTTCATGTGCTATAGACCATGGGATTTATTGGTGACCCAAAATTCTGACGTCATTTTTACCAAAAATTTACATGAACCTCCGTTAAGACATAAGCTGTGGAAACCGTTAAAACCCCATTTTTTAGGTCAAATAAGTCTCGGAGGAAGTAAACCCCCTATTTTGCCAATTATCGTGTGCATAATCCACGAGATTTATTGGTGACCCGAAATGTCGACGTCATTTTCGCCAAAATTTTACATGGGGCTCCGTTAAGACCCTAGCTATGGAACCAGTTTGTCACCAATGCCAAAACGGCCCATTTTCAAGGTCAAACGAGCCATTGAGCAGGTAAATCCACTATTTTACTAATTTTCGTTTGCTATAGTCCACGAGATTTATTGGTTACCCAGAATTCCAACATTATTTTCACCAAATATTTACGTGGACCTCCATTAAGACCTTAGCTATGGAGCAAGTTGGTCACCACGGCCAAAACGACCCATTCTCAAGGTCAAACGATCCCTAGAGTAGGTAAACCCCCAATTTTGCCGATATTGTGGACTATAGTCAACGGGATATTTTGGTGACCCTGAATTTCGACATTATTTTTGACAAAAAATTACATGGACCGTCGTTAAGACCTTAGCTATAGAGACAGATTGTCACAACGCCCAAAACAAACAATTTTCAAGGTTAACCATCCCCTGGAGCATTTAAACCCCCATTTTTGCCAATTTTCATGTGCTATAGTCCACATGATTTATTGGTGACCTAGAATTCTGATGTCATTTGCGTCAAAAATTTACTTGGACCTCCATTAAGACCTTATCTATAGAGCCAGTTGGTCAACACGGCCAAAACGACCCATTTTCAAAGTCAAACGAGCCCAGAGAAGGTAAACCCCCCATTTTGCTGATTTTCATGTGCTATAATCTACGGGATTTTTCGGTGACCCGGAATTCTGATGTCATTTTTGCCAAAAATTTACATGGACTACTGTTAAGACCTTTGCTATGGAGCTTGTTGGTCACCATGACCAAAATGACTGATTTTCAAGGTCGAACAAACTTCGAAGCAGGTAAACCCCTTATTTTGCTGATTTTCATGTGCTATAGTCTACGAGATTTATTGGTGACCCAGAATTCTGAAGTTATTTTTGCCAAAAATATGCGTCGACCTCCGTTAAGACCTTAGCTATGGAGCCAGTTTGTCACCATGGCTAAATTGGCCCATTTTCGAGGTTAAACGATCCCCGGATCAGGTAAACCGTTTGTTTTGCCAATTTTCGTGTGCTATAGTCCACGATATTTTTTAGTTACCCGGAATTTCGACGTCATTTTCGCTGTAAATTCTAATGGACCTCCATTAAGACCTTAGTTATAGAGTCTGTTGGTCACTATAGCCAAAACGACCTATTTTCAAGGTCAAATGAAACCCAGAGCAGGTAAACCCCCGATTTTACCGATATTTGTGGGCTATAGTCTATGGAATTTATTAGTGATCCTGAATTCCGACCTCAATATTGCAAAAAATTTACATTGATCTTTGTTAAGACCTTAGCTGCGAAGGCAGTTGGTCACCACGGCCAAAACGACCTATTTTCAGGGTCAAACGAACACCGAAGAAGGTAAACCCCCCTTTTGCCAATTTTCGTGTGCTATAGTCCACGAGATTAATTGGTGACCCGAAATTCTGACATCATTTTCTGCAAATATTTACATGGACCTCATTTAAGACCTTATCTATGGAGCCAGGTTGTTAGCATGACCAAAATGCCCCATTTTCAAAGTCGAACGAGCCCTGGAGCAGGTAAGCCCCTCATCTTACCGATTTTCTTGCGCTATAGTCCACGGGATTTATTGGTGACCCAAAATTCTGAAGTCTTTTTTGCTAAATATTGTCATGGACCTCTGTTAAGACCTTATCTATGGATCTAGTTGGTTACCACGGCCAACACGGCCCATTTTCAAGGTCAAACATTCCCCGGAGCAGGTAAACCCCCCGTTTTACCGATTTTTGTTTTCTCTAGACCACGGGATTTATTGGTGACCCAAAATTCTGATGTCATTTTCACCAAAAATTTATATGGACCTCCGTTAAGACCTAAGGAAAGATTTAGTCGACATGGCTAAAACGTCCCATTTTTATGGTCAATTAATCCCTGGATAAACAAAACCCCCCATTTTGCTGATTTTGCTGTGCTATAGTCCACGAGATTTATTGGTGACCCGGAATTCCGATGTTATTTTTATCAAAAATTTACATGGACCTCCGTTAGGACCCTAGCTATGGATCCAGTTGGTCACCACAGCAAAAACGACCCATTATCAAGGTCAAACAACCCCTGGAGTAGGTAAATCAACTATTTTGCCAATTTTCGTTTGCTATTGTCCACGAGATTTATGTTACCCAAAATTCCAACGCCTTTTTTGCCAAAAACTACATAGACCTCCGTTAAGACGTTATCTATGGAACCAGTTGGTCACCACGACCTAAACGGCCCTTTTTCAAGGTCAAAGGATCCCTAGAGCATGTAAACACCCCATTTGCCGATTTTTGTGTGCTAAATAGTACACGTGATTTTTTGGTGACCCAAAATTCTGACATCATTTTTGCCAAATAGTTACATGGACCTCCGTTAAGACCTTAGCTATGGAGCATGTTGGTAACCACTGCCAAAACAAACCATTTTTAAGGTCAAACGATCCCCGAAGCATGTAAACCCCCATTTTACCAATTTTAGAGCGCTATAGTCCATGCAATTTATTGGTGACCCAGAATTCCGATTACATTTTCGTCAAAAATTTTCTTGGAACTCCATTAAGACCTTATATATGGAGCTAGTTGGTCACCACAGCTAAAATGAGCCATTTTCAAGGTCAAACGAGCCTAGAGTAGGTAAACCCCTCATTTTGCCGATTTTTATGTGCTATAATCACGGGATTTCTTGCTGACCCATAATTCTGACGTCATTTTTACCAAAAATTTACATGGAACTCCATTAAGACCTTAGCTATGGAGCGGTTGGTCACCACGGCCAAAACGACACATTTTTAAGGTCAACCGATCCCCGATGCAGGTATACCCCCCAATTTGCCAATTTTCATATGCTATAGTTCACGGTATTTATTGGTGACCCAAAATTCCAACGTCATTTTTGCCAAAAAATTACATGGACCTACGTTAGGACCTTAGCTACTGCCCAAGGGTTCATGACCACCTTCACGACCAGTGGTGTAGACCACGGTCCGTGAAGGTGTCAGTGAAGATGCCTTAGGCACTTGGGAAGCCAGGCCAAGATGCCAAGATACTGCCCAAAATTGACGGGGCACTTTATGAGCCGTTTGCTTGATCACGGCCCGTCAAAGTGCCCGTGAAGGTGCCTTAGCAAATTAGAGTGGTTGAGGGCCAAAAAGGATTGGGGAAGCTACTGGTCCATGGACCACGGGGACCACCACAGACCGTGGTGCCCTTCAAGGACCATCCAAGTGGCCGTGGTGCCTGGCACGGGGCTTCCAGGTGAGGGACATTTGGGTAAAATCATATTTGACTAGGTTTAAGTGGGAGTCGTTTTGTATGTCTTTTATTCATATATTTAGACTATTTTAAGTATATACCCCTTAGTTTTAAGTCACTTTAGATTAGATTCAATTCAAAACCCCAAATCACTTCTCTCTCAAATAAGAACATCCATTGAAGAATAAGCTAGGGTTGAAGCTAAGGTCAAGAACACAGGGTTTATTGCTAAAGGCTTGAGATAGGGTTTTGTTCAAGGTGTGTTTAGCTCTTCATCTATGGGTTCTTCCACCGATAGAGTCCCCTAGAATTTCCCCTAATTTGTGAAGAAGAACCCCAAACAAGCTAGGGTAACTTCAAATGTATGTGTTTTAGGTGGGTATGACTCCAAACGGTTGGATACTACTCATATATGATTATTTTAGTGCTGATTCATGATATTATGAAGAATTTATGTGAATTCCTTGATTAATCCTAGTTTTCAAGTATGTGGGTTTATGTCTTTTGATGAGGAATTGATGGTTCTTGATATATTTTATAGGATTGTCACCAAGAATAGAACCTATCTAAGAACGGGAATATGAAATCATGAATTGAACTATACTTATGCATGTATCATATAATATGAATAGAAATGATTAAGAATTGGGACTTTTGATGAATTATGCCTAGAATTGGCTTGTAAGTAAGGATTAGGGCTAATGTGTCTTGCGATCTAGACTAAGTATGATGATTGTGGAGTAAATCTTGAATGTAGGGCTTGAAGTCATACTGTTGTTCACTAGGTCTTAAAGAGTAAGTCGAATATGATGTACTAGCTTGCATAGAGTTGATACACAACATAGATAGAGTTATGGTGGAAGGCTTTCACCCACATGACCTACCTAGAACTATATGAATGCTTGTATATAGAATGTGAAAGGTCTTCTCACATAGGATGATTCTAGATTGAAAGGCTAGTCACCTAAAATGAATCATGTTTGTTAGAATAAATAGCTTGAAGTTGAGACTTATGATTCCTTCATGTATAGTTGAATCATGTAGCTTGGGATGGTAAATTTCATGGTAGCTTGGGATGGTAGATCTCATGGTAGCTTGGGATGGTAGATCTCATGGTAGCTTTGGATTGAGGAATTAAGATCTCCTAAGGTTAGCTTGAACTAGCATTGGTAGGATGCTTTTCATGGTAGCTTGCATTAGTATAGGCATGATAGCCTATGATTAAGGATCTATGCTCTCCTATGGGTAGCTTGAACTAGCATGGTTAGAATGCTCTTCATGGTAACTTGACTTGGTTAGGCCAAGACCATTTCATGCTAGCTTAGGATTGAGACAGCATACTCTCCTAAGGATACCTTAGGGTTGAGGATTTATACTACCCTAAGGATATCTTGCATCTTATTCAATGGCTGCATGGTGGCTAGGTTGGTATAATTGTATCCTTCCTATGATAGGTTGGGTTGTATGGTAGGATGTTTTCCATGGTAGTTAGGTTTAGCATGGTAGTATGCTATTCTTTGATAGACTAGAATGAAAGACAGTTAGCATGGAGTAAGCTAGCCTAAAAGAGTATTTAGTGTGAGTAGTAGTATGGGATGCCATTCATACATGGAACAAGTATGACTTGAAGCTACTTATGAATTGTCCTCTTATGTGATGTATGCCTATCTTGGAGCGTTGCTATAGTTGCCTTCTATGATATGAATTGACTTAAGTTGATAGTTCATTGTCAATATGAAGTAGGTCAATAGTGATACCTAGAATTGGTAAATGTGAATAGGGTGACTTCAAGATATGATTAGTGTGTGTGGTATTATGGGATCCCCAACATGCATTGCACAAGTGTGCCTTGAGGTTACTTAGGGGTATAGTGTTCTCATGACATCAAAACTTAGGTCTTGACTATGAAGGTGGGCAATGACCAAGAAGGATCAAAGAGAGGTACGTAGCTTGGATAGTATTACGGATGCTATCTTTGCATTGCACAAGTATTCTTGGAGGTGGCTTGTGAATTAGTCCTCTTGAGTATGAAGGATTAATGGTTGAAGTATGCAATTATGAATGTGCTATGTTAACTTGCTTTGATGTAATGCCTATGTTGGAATTTATGAAATAGTTATGTTATTGTCTCTTATGATTATGTTTTATGTTGACTAACCATTTTGAGATATCTTATGTTGGTATGTTAGCTGTCATACTTGGTACATTTTGTACTAACGCATATTGCCAACATTCTAACCAAATGTAGGGTTGGAGGCTTGAGTTTGCTTGGAGGTTACTGTTTCAAGGATTCTAGAAGAAGTGAAGAATTGGTGAGTCCTCATAGCTTCGAGGACGAACCCTTTATGTTCCTTTATGTAATTTTTCTATAATTTTAGATTTTGTATGCGCTGCGTCCCAATGAATTTTATTCAAGGATTATTAGATGGTTTGAGACATGATGTTAGAAAGACTTCCCCTTTTATGAAATGCTTTCCGAGTTTATGTTTAAAGAATGATTTAAATTCTCCCGTCTTTCTATGATTTTATGTTATGAGTATGCTAAGGTCTTGTATGCAACCCCTTCAGGGTCAAGTATGTCATGTCACGTCTGGGGTTGCTCTGGGGCGTGCCACCGAGGGTCCTTGAGGGGGACTCTAAAGCTAGCCCCCAAATCGGTAAATCTACCAAAAGCTGTCAAAAGTTGGGGACATCTGGATTGGACCTACACTGCGTAGGTCCATCCACACCCATGGGGGAGGCTCTGTAGGTCAAGGCCCCAAATAGGGAGTTTCAGACTGAAACCACGAACGTGCAGTATGGGGCATCACCCAACTCACAGTCCGTGGGTTTAGGTCGTGAGTCCCACCTTTAGAAACTGCCTAGTTCGGCCATGGTAAGGGCAACATGGTAAATTCCAGATTAATTTGTTATGGGTTGGGAAAATTTATTTTGATTAATTAAAGTATTTTAAGGCTTTTAAAAGTATTAAACACCCTTTTTCAATTCATTATTCTCAAAACATAAAATTAGAAACTACCGTCTCCAAATATCCTCTCTCTAGAAACCACCCTTGGAGAAGGACGAGTGAAGGCTTCAAGCTCAAAATTTCACCTTTCTCAACCAATTTTGATGGAGTTTCATCAATATAGGTATGTTATTCTACATACTTCATTAAGTTTCATTCAAGGAGCCCTTTCAAAAGATAATTTCAAGTTTCAAAAATCCCCCAGAAAGGTTAGGGTTTTAATCTAAGCATGGGTTCAATTCCAAAATGTTTTCAAAGGTTTATATGTGATGAATTATGAATGGATTGTTGAATTAAGGATGAATTATGAAGAATTCGCCACGTGAAGCCATGTTTTCCGCAAAATACTAAAATTAATGTGAGTGGTTTGGGTTGATTGATCATGGAAGTATGTGAAGAGATTAAGTCTATGTTGATTTAGTTTATTGAATTATATCATTATTCATGCCTAAATTGTAGTATTCTAGGTGTATTGGTGAAGTGTGATCCATGGCCTTGAAAGGCAAAGTATGAAGGTTAATGTATGATCATGGTGATATGTGAATATTTGTGATTTCAATGAAACAAATATGATCATGTCTACAATGCAATTGTGCTATTATTGAAAGGTTATTCTGAATTATGCACTTATGAATGATGGTGATATATGTGAAAGGTTTCTTCAATGTAATGTTATACCTTGAATTTGTAGTCTTAGGGCATCCTCTTCTTGTGTGAATGAAAGTAAAGTTGATTGATGTATCTTGAATTGGTAGGATTAGGCATCCTCTTCTTGTGTAATAAATGTTTCTTGATTTAATGAATATGAATTGATAGGCCTATGGAATTCCTTTCATAAATGACTAATGAAGTATTCTAAGGCTTTGTTTTGAATCGATAGGCCAATGGCATTCCTTTCATAATGAGTCAATGAAGTAATATACCATGAATTGATAGGCCAATGACATTCCTTTCATGTGTATAATAATGTAATGATATACCATGAATTCATAGGCCTATGACATTCCTTTCATGTGTATAATAATGTAATGATGAGTCTTGAATCGATAGGCCTATGGCATTCCTTTCTTGAGGATTCAATGAGCTATCCTAATGATTTACCTTGAATCGATAAGCTAGTGGCATCCCTTTCATGTGTGCAATAATGTACCTTGGGTCGATAGGCTGATGGCATTCCTCTTAAGTGTAATGATGATTAATGAAAATGAACTACTCTATGGGAATGAAGGCTAAGTACTGAGTGGATATGGTAAGATGGAAGCTCTCCCTATGTTAGTGGATCCACCTAAGTTAAAATGTTACCGGTTCTACCTTAGGCAAGTAGACCAACTCTTTTCAGTGTGGGGCATGACACCGGATTCCATGTCAAGCTCACATGGTCTATGTCGGTTAAGTCTTATTCCCATCATGTGAGATACGTGCTATAGTTACTGGAGAGGTTCTATGAAGTGTGGGTGGTAGTATGGGATGTCATCAATGCACTGCATGAGTAGGCTTTGAGAGGCTATGGTGTGATTCTCTAATGTATTAATGTCTGATGAATGAATGTGCTCAAAAGGAAGCTAATGAAGAATGATGACTTAAATGCTTAATGTTATGATGCATGCTTTACTTGGATTGTATTATGGGTTACTTTCCTTTTCATGACTTATGAAATGTTTATTTTCCTAATGCGTGAGTATGATCTAAAGAAGAGTATTAAGAATGGTAAGTTCATTTTTGGTGGCCTCAAAGTGGTACTTAGTATGGATGGTGGTATGGGATGCCATTCATGCATTGCACTAGTATAGCTTAGGGTTACTTAAGGTGAAGGCTTTAATGTGATGAAATGACTTATATGTTGATTATATTGTATCTTATGCCTCTTATACTTAGTTTCATGAAGTTTTCTCAAATTGGCATAAAGAATGATTTTCAAATAAAATGTCATTTTTAAGAAAATTTTTTGCATGTCTATCATACTTAGTACATTAAATGCTCTAACCCATATTTCTTCTATTTTCTACAAAGTGTAGGTTCCGGCAAGTGAGTTGATTCTCTTCTAGTTGAAGTTCGGATTGATATTCCTCCATAGCATTTGGTATGTCCTCACGGATCCGAGGAAAAGTGCTTTATTGGTGTTTCATAGCTTTCATTGTATAAGACTCTTTTTAGACTTTCTATTGTAAGGGTTGTGACCCTACTTTTGTTTCAAGATATTTTTAGATGGCCATGTGAGACGAGTAGACTTCCGCTATTCTTAATGATATTTTCGATTGTATGGACTAAAATGAGTTGTAAATTCCGCACCATTTCTATTATCTTATGTGATGATATGCTATAAGGCTTGTATGAGACTCTTCGGAGTCTTGTACACCGTGTGGCATCCGGGGTGTAGACTCGGGTCATTACAAATACTGAGTGGTAATGTTCAAGTCTTTCTTCTCGATGGGAGCTCCCACCTCAATCCACCTCGGGGTGGTGTCCAAAATGAGGGAGCAAGCCAGCCCTGTAGGTCATCTAGGGTCTGAGTTGTAGCTAATCCCTCATACTCATGCTCAAACCCAGTAGCTCTTTCAAGTGCAACATTAATATCATCGCTGTTGCACCCCACTTCTTTCCCTGGAACCATGACGGACTTCATCGATCTAAAACCACTAGCCTTCTTTTTCCCTTTTGGTACCAGGCCACTGTATACTGTATGCAGTGTAGAACTCACAGACCAGGTGGGGATATATTGGCCTCAGGGCCTGGTGAAGATGTGAAATCTGTGAAACCGATGTGTGTCCCACAACAAAGGGTATGTGTCAACCACTAAATTTGTAGACAACTTCTTCTCCTCTATAATTATCCTTAATCCCTCGGCCTTTAGCATTTTGAATAGCCGGGGAGGAGGACCCTGAACAGGTGGCGCAGGAACCACCATATGTACAGGGGTTGGCATCTAACATCTGGGATCCTAGATGAATGTTGACCAACTCGGGCACAGATCTTAGCCCGCCTAGTCTGTAGTGGTTTGTCATCCTCAGGCTCTGAGAATGAGTAGAATCCCCATCACTGCTAGAGTTGTGCTCCGGTCTCTCTACTATGGGCTCTTTTCCTTTGCCCTTACCTCCCTTTAGAGTGCTTGGTTTCCCTTTTTAGAAGGAGCAAGTGCTCCCTTATTGATCACGATGCCCCGTGCTCGTTTGTGGGGTTGTATACCACTCTTGTCAAAGTTGGTCCAAGCCATAGCTGCAATACGCATCGGAAAAATTTAGGAGAAATGCAGAAAGTAAGTTGCAGTAAGACTCGCCAAACCAAACAGTGAGTCGCCGAGTAACTTTGGCTAGCAAGATCGGGCTGACCGAAAGTGCTGGCTTGAAAATTGCCCAGAAAAATGGCAGGTCGGCGATGATTAGGGCCCTTTGGTGTATTGCCAACACCACTAGGCAAGCTCAGATTAGCCCACTGAAAGTTACAATATGTTTTAGGGGTCAGAGGCGCAGAAAGGGGGATAAAGAGAGACTTTCGGCGAGTTGAGGCTTCCCACCGAAAGTTACAAACTCTATTCTAGCCATAACATGAATTTAAGGGCGATCACAGGGGATGTTGGCGAACAACCGAATGGTTTGGCGAGCTCGACCCTGCTCACCAAACTGCTCAACGTGCCAAATTTCAACCCCATTTCCCAAAATCAAGCCCGCAACCCCCAATAGAAAAATCAAAAAACACACCTATGCAATTAGACACAAACCCATACGATCCATGCCACCGGGGTACTCAGACTTTCCCCGATTCAGACAAAATTGGCCATTTGATGTTTTTTGCCCTTAGAAATGATGTCACACGCTCCATCATTAGGCAAAGTACATCATTTAGCACAATTGGGGTTACTTATAATTCACCCAACTAGACCCCACAAACATTTCCCACAACCCAACAAATTATGATCAATTTTAGAGCACAAAATTTGGGAAATCAACAATCTAAAAAATTAAGTACAATTACGAAACTACGATAGGAAAACTAGCATACAGTATAAGTTCAATACAAGCCCAACACACATCAACAAAATATAAACAAATGCATTCGAGTTCAACAGTTATTCAAGAGTTTGGATTTCGGAAAACCAATCTTTATGCCAAAATAATTGTTTGAAATGCTAGGCGGCAATGAAATCAAACTCTGAACATGTAGATAAAGAGAAAAAACAAGTACAATGATAAGAATATGGGAAATATGAACTGCGGGTGTGAGTGTACGAGGTTAGAAATGAGGGAATATGAAATATTTTGAAATTTTAAACCTTTGGCCTTTAAAAACCTTTCAATCCGTGACCCATTCGGCGGTATTAGTCATACTCGCCGAACCACTCGGCGACGCGCCAAGTGATAACTTACCTCACCGAGTTTTACAGGACCTCCAGTTAATTTAGGGTTTAAACAACGGACAAAGTTAGGCTCACCGACTTGTTTAGCGAGTCCTCAATTTTTCCATAGGCCCGCCGAGTTTTATAGACTCCCACCTGTGATTTTTGTTAGTCCAATGGCAGTCCAAGTCGGGCTTGCCGACCTCTTCGGTGAGTTACCGAATGGACTCTTGGGTCACCAACCTGCATTTTTCACACATATTTCACACTTCAACCTTCACAATCAACACCCGTTATTCCAAAATCAAAACACAAAGCATTAAAAACTTCGGTTGCCTCCCAAGAAGCGCCTTATTTAACGTTGTGGCATGACGAAAGTACCCATTCAAGCTTCATTCTTGGGGTTTGCCATAGTATCACTAGCCATCCCCCCTTGTTGTCTCAGGTTTAGATGTGAAGAAATTTGACCCATTTCAATCTCCAACTGCTTGTTAGAGACGGACTAAGAGGTCACCATTTGGTTGAGAGTCGATAGGTCTTCCTTAATTTCCTTAAAAACTTTATCGGACCCTTCAACCTTGTTGACAATGCGCGAGAGCATATCCTCAGTCCGGCCACCCTCAGAATTTTTTGTCTTTTAACGCTCAGGGAGAGGAACATACGTATCCTTCTCCCCTTCTCTGTCCTTCCAATTGGCGTTACGATCACGCCACTCTCTATACAGGTCTCTCTAGCCCTCATCTTTATTCCAACTTTGGTTACCACCCGGCCTTGGGTAGTTTGCACGATAGCCTCCTCCTTGGTTGGCTAGGAAGTTCACTTCCTCATTGTATAACGCTTCAAATTTGGCATCTTCGGGGTTTACACGACCAATACCTACAACATTAACATTCTTAGAACCAAATGGTGCAGCCCATTTATTTTAGTATTTAGGACTGGTAGAGAAGTGGGCTAAATGCCCAAATTAGTATATTGGGTCTGGCCCAAACGAATTGCAGTGGTCAATTCATTTAAAGGATTGAATTTTTTAGACTCAGCCCAATAGCTTGAAATTTTGACAAGATTCCATGTGTATTTATTCCTTTATTTACCTCCTTTATTGTTTTATTGTTCTATTGACTAACCTTTTATTTGATTTAATTTGTATTTAATTAAATTCCCAAAAAGAAAGTCATTTCTTCTTTTATGTTCAACTTAAAATATTTTTACTTTTATTTATTACTTAGTTTTATTTCATTTAGTTGTCTTGCAACTTGAATTGTTTTTCTTAAAAATCCCTCTAGTATGTTTCCTGTCAAATAAAAATGGGTTTTATTACTTAGTTAATACTTTTCAAATCAGTCAAATCGTTGGTCAACCGCAAATTAGCTGACATTATCAGGGCCTAACAACTTCTCGGACTGTAAATTGAACCCCGAACCCCCTTCGATTTCAACTAATTTTGTTCTGTTTAAATCTTTCAAAAAATTAAAAAATTTCTCAATTTAATCCAAAAATAAAGTGGTGACTCTGTTGTAAAAATTTATATTTCTTTAAAAACAAAAGCTTAGTCGATTTTCCGAAAACAATTAATTTTTTTTATTTTCCAAAATAATACACATTATGCAATAGATAAGAATACTAGTAAACCATCTAACAAAAGTGATGTGGATGTCTTAGGGAAGCCTAAAAATCAATTGATCAGTGTTAGTACAATCATCATTTCTAAGTAGAGACACAAAATGCTCGAGCAGGGATATAAACAATGAAATGTTACTGAATATCGTAAATACAAGGAACTAAGTGTCAAACTTCATATTAGAGGCTATAATTTTTACATTTTCTTTTTCCTCTTGTCCTGCAAGAGTTGTAAACTTCTGATCAAAGTCTAAAAATGAAATCTTTACCATTTTTTGTTGATAATAGTTTACTGTTCGACTTACTTTCCCTCTTTTATGAACTTAAACTTTCCTTACTACACAACTTACATCAACTAATAATTGAAATTTATGGAACACAAGTTATTGATATTTTTCATGCTCCTACTCACTGTCTGGCTCATGTTCTACATAACTATAACTGGATCCTCCATCAACTATCTGACTCGAAAAAAGGAGGCAAAGTGGACCACTCACACAAACAACAAGTAAGGATGGTGAAAATACCGATATGACTAATATATATGTAAGTTCAAGAAGACCAAAAAAAAGAACGACAAAACCCAGATGAAACCCATATTCGGGAAAACCCTAAAAAAGAGAAAAAAACAAAAATCGAACCAAATCAAGCATTCCACAAAGCAATTCATAGTTAGAATAATAAAATCATACCTTGAAGAGATGGAAACACCAAGATAGGGGCTGAATAATGTCAATTGAAGCAAAGTCACAACAAGTTGTAAGAAGAAAAAGAGAATATCGTTGTTCTACAATAAAACAAGAGAGGTGAAGATCATCTTTTTATAACTTCTAACTAAGAAACGTGTGCTCTGTATATGCTATTTTCCCTCTAACAAACCTTGGAGAGATGCATCTAATTGGACTCGACTTAGATGATTTTATTCAAAGATAACATGGGAGATAAGGTGCTTGCGGATTTCCTCCAACGATTCCTGATTTCTCTCCAACCATTGCTCAATTCACTGTAGATGTTGAGAAAATATAGCTTTCTATTCACTTCAAAGAGAAATAAATGGGAATAAGGAAACGTTGATACAATCTATGTTTTCTTTTCTGGAAAAGTGGGAATAGTGCGTGTGTGGTGGGAAAAAACAGAAAAAAGAAAAAAGAAATTAAAATTTCATTACATTTTTTAGTATATAAATAATTGAATATAAATTATTTTTACTTGTGGATATTATACTAACACTAATATTAAATTAAAAATGGATCTTTAACGACTGAAAAAAGTTTGTCTCTCTATAAATACACTTTTAACGACTGGAATCATATCCTTTCGTTAAGAATTGGTCGTTAAAAGCACAGTTTCTTATAGTGTTGAATGAAGGAAGAACACTTGATGCGGGTCCTCTCGATTGGGAAAAGTTCAATGTTGGTTTCCTTGATAGGTTATTTCATTGACGATGAGGGATACAAAGGTGCTTCAGTTAATGAACCTTCGCCAAGTAATTATGAGTGTGAAGGAGTATGCTTTGAAGTTCACACAATTGTATAGATATGCTCCTACTATGATTGCCAATCCCAGGGCTAGGATTAGTAAGTTTGTTTCGGTTGTGTCTGAGATAGTGGGTAAGGAATGTCGTACCACTATGCTTGTCAATGATATGTACATTTTTCATCTCATGGTTCATGCACAACAAATTAAAGATGAGAAACTTAAGGAAAGGTCTAGGGAGGAAATGAGGGCTAAGACAGGTCATGGTAACTTCTCCCATTATATGTCTGAGGGGCATGGTCGTCCTACGTTTTGACAAAGGTTTTCCAGTAAACATTCCTCCACTACTCCTTCTAAGATCAACAAAGATAGGGTGTGTAAACCTAAGTATCAAGGAGGAAATGATTGTGGATCTTCATTTCCTACTTTTGCTAGGTGTGCAAAGAAGTACGAGGAAAGATCTCTCATGGTGTAACGACCCTAACTACGAACTAGTGAAACTAGAGCCTAACGTGTGTGAAATGTTGGCTTATGCTCTAAATGAAAGGTTGCATGACTTGCTTAGCATGTTCTATTGATATGAAAAAGATTCTTGTCTAGTATAGCCTAGAGGAACACTTAGGTGTGTATGAAGTGATTGTATGGGCAGCTACTTAACGTCTCAGTTAAGTGTGTCTTAAGGTGATATTAGATGGAGTTCCTAAGATAAGGAAACGACTTTCTTAATGAGCTTGTTTATATGTCTTATGTGTTCTATTACATATATGTTGAAAGGATGAATGGTAAGTTCACTTTTGGTGACCTTAAGGTGGTGCCTTGGTGTGGGTGGTGGTATGGGACATTACCCATATATTGCACAAAGGCATAGCTTGAGGGTTCCTTGAGGTGAAAGTTCAAGGTAAAGGTAAAGGGATTATGGATGATTCTTAATGAAATATGAACTATGCGACTGTGTATGGTTGGTTGTGACTTGTATTGTGCCTATTGTATCTATGTTCATGAAAGTTTACTAAAATGACATAAAAACATTAATTTCAAATAAAAGTCCTTTTTAGCATGTTTTTGCATGGTCATCATATTTAGTACCTAATTGTGCTAACCCATTCTTCCGTGATTTACTACAAGTGTAGGTGGTGGTAACTAGGAGGATCTCTAGTTTTGGATTTGCTTGGATTGCTATATTCTTCCAAGTTGTGGTATGTACTCATGATTCGAGGACACATGCTTTTAGAAGTATCTTTTGGTTCATGTAATAAACTATTAGTATTCATTTCGATTATAAAGGGAGGTGTCCCTATTAGGTTTCAAGTTTGTGTCTAAGATTGGTAAAAGAGACTTAGTATTCCGCTTGTGTATTTTTGGAAGATGTTTTAATATGACCTTTGAGTCTTATGTATTTTTGTATAAATTTTTTTTAATTCCTTATGGTTTTTATTACCTATGCGATGAATGAATGCTATGAGGCTTGTATTAGAGCTCCGATAGGTTGAGTACGCCGTGTTACGACTAGGGGGTGCTCTCGGGTCGTGACAACCATTGAAGGTCAAGGTCAAGCTTCAAGCTAGTGTTGAAGGTTTCAAGTGATTTCTTCTTCAATTTTGAGGGGATTTCATCTCTAAGGTATGGTGATCCTTTATCCTTGATTCCTCTTTCTTTCAAGGAGTCCAATCAAAGTGTTTTCAAAGTTTTTCAAAAGACTCAAAAACCCTATCTCGAATTCTAAGCGTGAGTTCTTGCATTAAAATATTTCAATTGAAGTTTTATGATGTTATTAATGTTAATTGATGGTTTTATGAAGAAAAACTCCATCAACCCATGGATTCCTCAATTTCCTAAATCTGACTATAAAGTGGGTTTATTGATTTTGATCTAATGATGATGAAATTATGTTTAGATTGATGTGGGTTGTTGATTTATGTTATTTTATATATCTAATTATTGAGAATTGATGGTGGATTGGGTAATTGGGATTACTCTCTTGAAGGGTCAAATTGTGACCTAACCTTATGTTAATTATAGAATTGTTCGTAGATTGTTGATCCACTTGAAAGTGTGGAGGTGATTACTTTATATATGTATTGTGATTATGACCTTGAAGGCATTAATTGGGTAATTTTAGTAATGTGATGATGTTGTGATGTGAAGGTTATTCTTGTGATTTCAATTATGGATTGATGATCTTATATAGATTATTGATTTGTTGTGGTGGAAAACATGTTCTCTCTTAACACATATGAATGTTTGATATGGTGAAAAGAGCTTCATAATGAATGAATGAATGATTGTACCATGAATTGATAGGCTAGTGGCCTTCTTTCATGAGTTTAAGAAAGTAATGAGGGACCATGATTCGATAGGCTAATGGCACTCATTTTCATAAGGACCCTAGATCTATCCTTAATGAACCTCGATCGGTGGAACTAATGATTAGTGCCCTTCTTGGTAGAAGTATTATGGGTCGGTGGACCTAATGTTAGTACCTTCTCTAGTACCCTAATGTGAACGAAATTAATCTATGTGAATGTAGGCTAAGCACCGAGTGGATATGGTTAGATGGAAACTCTCCCAATGAAGAGGTTAGAGTTTCAAGTAACATCTTCCTCTCCCATAACTATGTGCCCACATAGTATATTAGCTAGCGGATTCCATCCATACAAAGAAAACATATTCGAGCTAATATTATCGTTCTACCATAGGCAAGTGGAATACCTCTTTACAGTGTGGGGATATATGATACCGGATTCCATGTCTAGCTTGCATGGTCTATGTCAGTTAAACGCTTATTCCCATCTAGTGAGATGTGCGCTCTAGTTACTTGATAGGTACTACAAAGTGTAGGTAGTAGTATAGGATGATATTCATACATTGCTCGAGTAGTCTTTGAAGGTACTTTAGTGAGTTCTTTAAGCCATCATGGCTAATCAATGAAAGTCCTTTAAATGAATGAATATGTCCTCTACATGTCACTAATGATGAATGTTGGCTTATGGTCTAAATTAAAGGTTGTATGACTTGCTTAGCATGTATTGATATGAAAAGGGTTCTTGTCTAGTGTAGCCTTGAGGAGCACTTAGGGGTGTATGAAGAGGTTGTATGGGCGGAGACTTCATGTCTCATTTAAGTGTGTCTTAGGGTGACATTAAATAGAGTTCCTAAAATAAGGGGATGACTTACTTAATGAGCTTGTTTATATTTCTTATGTGTTCTATTGCATATAGATGGAAAGGATGAATGGTAAGTTGACTTTTGGTGACCTTAAGGTGGTACCTTGGTATGGGTGGTGGTATGGGACATTACCCATACATTGCACAAAGGCATGGCTTGAGGGTTACTTGAGGTGAAAGTTCAAGGTAAAGGTAAATGCATTATGTGTGATTCTTAATGAAATATGAACTATGTGACTTTGTATGGTTGGTTGTGACTTGTATTGTGCCTGTTATATCTATGTTCATGATAGTTTACGAAAATGGCATAAAAGCATGACTTTCAACTAAATGTCCTTTTTTGCATGGTCATCATACTTAGTACTTAATTGTGGTAACCATTCTTCCATGTTTTACTACAAGTGTAGCTGGTGGTAACTAGGAGGATCTCTAGCTTTGGAGTTGCTTGGATTACTATATTCTTCCAAGTAGTGGTATGTCCTCATGAATCGAGGACACCTGTTTTTAGAAATTTCTTTTGGTTCAGGTAATAGACTATTAGTATTCATTTCGATTATAAAGGGAGGTGTCCCTATTATGATTCAAGTTTGTATCTAAGATGGCTAAAAGAGACTTCGTATTCCGCTTGTGTATTTTTGAAAGATGTTTTAATATGACCTTTGACTCTTATGGATTTTGTATAAAAAAAATTAATTCCTTACGGTTTTTAATACCTATGCGATGAATGAATGCTATGAGGATTGTATTAGACCTCCGAGAGGTAGAGTACACCGTTTACGACTTTGGGGTGCTCTCAGGTCGTGACAATTTATTAGGGCCTTGGGTAATTATCAACAATACTTGTGGCCCAAAGAATTTGTCATAAGGACTGACCATGAGTCCGTAAAACATATTCGGGCACAAGGAAAGTTGAACAAGAGGCATGCCAAATGGATTGAATTCCTTGAAACTTTCCCCTATGTGATCCAGTACAAGAAGGGAAAGGAAAATGTGGTGGCCGATGCCCTGTCTAGAAAATATGTGTTTATAAATACTTTGTCTTCCAAAGTGATTGGCTTTGATTGTTTGAAGGCATTGTATCCCAAGGATCCCGCGTTTGCTAAAATCTTTAAAGATTGTGATGAATGGGAGAGGGAAAGGTGGATGAGGGATAGGTCTTCTACTCCCTATTCCAAGTTTGATGGCTTCTTGTTTAAAGGCAAGAGACTTTGTTGTTGGTGATCGATTTTCAAAGATGGCTTATTTCATTACATGTCATAAATGTGATGATGCTCCCACTGTGGCGTCATTGTTTGTTGAGCATGTTATTAAATTACATGGAATTTCTCAAACCATTGTAAGTGACAGGGATCCAAAATTCCTTAGTCACTTTTGGAAGGAATTGTGGGGTAGACTCAGTACAAAGTTGTTGTTCTCAACTTCGTGTCACCCACAAACCAATGGCCAAACGGAGGTTGTGAATAGGACCTTGGGTTTTATGCTTCGTTCCATCATGAATGAGAGGTTGGCCTCGTGGGAGGAACATTTTCTTTTATTTGAGTTTGCATATAATTGAGCTATTCATAGCACTACTGGCATGTCTCCATTGAAGTGGTTTATGGTTTTAACCCCCTAACCCCTTTAGATCTCACTCCTCTTTCCCAAGATGTTGTGTTAAGCTTAGATGGGAATAAGTGAGCTGAAGCCATGAATAATCTTCATGAAAAAGTGCGGCTGAGCTTAGAAAAGAAGAATCAAGAGGTAGTCAAAAGGGCTAACAATGGTTGTAAGAGGATCGTGTTTGAACCAGATGAGTTTCACAATTCCTTTGTACTGAGTCTACCCCACAAGGAGCGATTTCCCGCCCATCGCAAGACGAAGTTGATGCCAAGGGGTGATGGACAATTTCCATTGATTGAGCCTCTCAACAACAACGCTTATAAGGTTGCCCTCCCTCCGGAATATCAACTGCATAACTCTTTCAATGTGTGTGACCTGCCCCTTTCCTAACTGTTGATGGTGATGATCCGTTGAATTTGAGGACAAATTATTTTCAAGAAGGAGAGCATGATGCAATACGAATTTCATCAAGGCCATTTACTAGAAGCCAGGCTCAAGACCTTAAAAGGATTCAAGGGCTATTCATGAAGATGGAGGTGCTTGAGATGGTATTGATGGAAAACAAGGGATTCCATACCTTGAAGGTTGCAGTTGGACATTTTGGCCAGCAAAACCCAATCGGCGGATCGCCCAAGTCACTAGGCGATGGCCCCAATTCGCCCTTTGCTCCATAACATGGCTAAGCTGAACAACCTCGTAGAGAAACTCCGCGAACCAGGTCGGCTGATTGTCTATCCCCTACGAGACCCGACCTAGTTCGCCCTTTATCCTTTTGGGCCACTTTTGGGCCCTTTTATCTTGACCCTATAAATAGCTAGCTATGTTTCATTTTAGACTTAGATTATTTTGAATGTTGAAAACTAAAAACTCATGTTTGAGTGTTGAGATTTTGGTTAAGATTTTGTTGAACTTTGTTAGAAACATTGGTTGCTTGGGATATCGATTCACTTGAGGTCATCGTAAGAGTTAGGTGTTATAGTTGGATCAACGAATTGAGTTCATTGGGTTTAATATACCCTTTGGTTGCCTTCTGTTTCCTCTTGTATGTCTATCTATCTATCTTTACTTTATTATCTTTCGATTTTCGCATATTATCGTCGTTTCTCTTGTGAGAATCGTATCACTAGGACGAACCTCTCTGATACCACTTTTGTCACACCCCAACCTAGGTGAGGCAGATAAGTACCATATGAACACATGCTTTACAAGTGACCTATGATGAGAAAGTAAACTACTATGCAAATATATTTACTAATGAGAAGCTTCATATACAACGCATGTTGTCTAGCTGAACCGATACATGTGACAAGTGCAACTATGAATATAGATGACAACTTTACAATGTCTACAAAGCCTCTACTTGAATCCATCATTGTACCACTATGAAAATATGCATAGTAAAGACTCGGCAATACCCCGAATCAACCAGCAGCTCACCAACAACCGTTAAGTATCTACTAGTTGAGTACTTGTACCTACAACATGAAATGAAGCATCCCCAATAAGGGACATCAGTACGAAAGAATGTACTGAATATGTAAGGCATAATACAACCATATGTAAAATGAGAGCTCAAGTGAAACCAAATACCAATATATAAAGATTAGAGACCACCTCTGCTTATACTTGTGGAATCGTGTATGTGACATTTTTTTCTTTACTTTTCTGTGCATTATAATATTTATAAGACATACGATACAAATGACCAGCTGATCAATGGTAGAAGAGGATGACCCATGCTAGGCATTTAAACACCTGGGATGTTGTCCTCATAATTCCACAAATTGGGATTGGCCCATGCTAGGCTTTCTCCCCTGAGCTGCCACCCTTCTATACCAATTAGGATCGGCCCATGCTATGCTTTTACCCCTGAGCTACCTCCCTTCTATACCAATTGGGATCGACCCATGCTAGGAATTTGACCCTAGGCTGCCAACCATAATTATACAAATTGATTCACTTAGATATTTGAATCATTGAGATTGTTGTTTTGATGTTCATAACTCTTTTGAGATTGTTCTTTTGATGATCAATTTGTTTTTTGGATGATCATAACTCTTTGGAGATTGTTGTTTTGGTGATCATAATCATTGTTGAGATTTGGAACTATGGACCAGTAGTAGAAGACATATGAATATGGACTTACGATAATAACAATGACATGGGAAGAAAATGTGACATGAATGTGTAATACGTAGGCGCTTATATGAACTCAGTAAGCATTTTGACATCTCAAATTGAAGCACATATCAAGTGAAGACATTTAACATTTAGCCAAGAGATTTTAACTCTATATGATAGCCAAATACTCACTAACTAATATCAAATAAAAGGTATACATGAACGTGGAATCAAGAGAGAACGTGGACAGACGGATACATATTCCAAATAAGCACATACCAAATGTACAATAGAGCAACTAGGGATCTTGTAAGGTAACATTATAGTCTAACACAATGGGAGTAATAACCAATAAAGGGAATACATGAACATGTGAAAAGATGACATATATGATGGAATAAACAATTGAAGCAAGTTGGCAAGATATGGGCAGATCGTATATCCAACATATAAATATATGTACCATGTGTAATATAAGATCATTTTGATTTGTATAAGGGGAATACATGTCAAGGGTACTTGGACAATGAAACAAGTTTAATCCCTGCATGCTAATACTTGGCAGAGTAAGCACGTACATTTAGTAATGAACTCATATTAGAGTACTCACTTTGATGCTTAGGGGGTAGGAATTGCAACTATGGATCAGCCACTATTAAGGCCACTTATAAAGCTTACTTTGTAATACATGTGTTGGATTCATGCCAAAGAAATAGGAAATGGAATAGCCTTACATACCTCAATTCCCAATTCGTATAGCTTACAAAGTGTCAACTTGTCCTTTAACGTCATAGTCTTCATCTACACCAACCAATCATTAAGGCTAATATCAGAAGCTTACCAACCAACTCGGGATATTTCAACTCATCAAAACAGTAGCCAGGCAGCCAGCTCATAATCTTTCTAATTGATTGTTTTCTTTCACAAATTTTGTCCGTTATAGTTATTTACACGAAACAACCTTCCCATGGAATGGGCAGTGAGATTACCAAAACTTTAATTTAATAGTGCATCACCATAGCTTTATAAATATGCCACCTATAACTTTCCGCAATCATTCTCTAAGTACATCCATGACTTCCCATAAACAAATAAATACAATAACAGTCCTCAACACTCAAAAATAATCTAAAGACTAGAATTTATTGTTTTCAATCACCATCCCATGCGTTGCAATAAACAAGTAAGTCTAGAATTCTCAAATAAACTAATAAATAGAGGTTGTGGCAGCGCCCTTACCTTTGTTATCTAAATCTGTTATTCTCCTTCATTTACTATTTTTGAAACCTTCTCTTAATCTTTGGAAGAGAGTGGCAGAACCTTGGCTGCCAACACATATAGCTATCTCTAGTTCACTCCCTTTGAAGAACTGCTCAATATACTTGAAATAATAGAGGATAGAAGGTGATCTTGTGGCTGCTTTGGAAGAAACAAGATGAAAAATGGTTAGAACCCTAGTGGGAATATTGGGTGGCTGTTTCATCTTGAGAGAGAGAAATAATGAACTTGAGAGCTTAAAATTTGGATAAGAGGAAAATGAGATATTTGCATCAGATTTTTGGCCTTAATAGGTTCTCTTTTTGCCACCTTTCTTGTACTTCGTTTGCAGCCAACATGTGTATTTAATTTAGGCCACACATTTAAGTAGGTGATGCACCTACTTTTCCATTCAAATTATTTCTTGTGGGCTTGGAAAGATAAGGCCTTGGCTGTCCATTTTCCCCTTATTCTTCTATTCAACTTGGGCTAGATTAATGCAAGTAGGTGTGGTGTACTTGGCCCAATAACATGGTCAAGGGTCCTAGTAGGTGATACACCTACTTGGTCCTTTGGGCTGGTCAATAAGTCAAAGTAGGTGATGCACCTACTTGTAACCTACTAGCTTAGTTAAGTCAAGCAATCACCTCAATATTTTACTCCATTTTTAGACCTTAATACCTTTAACTTAAGTTAAAACTTATATACACTATGTCATTCTAAAATTTAGACTCAAATACCACCTTATGATCTCAAGTTTAAATACTTCCACCAACGTCAACTTAATCGAGTCGCATTAAAATCCACAGACAGTTCACTTTAAACTTATTCTATTGTCACTAGTCACATAGGAAACCGAGTCCATAAATATACCACAAGGCAATTTATAAGCATCATATAAATAGAACTAATACACATAGGATACGATGTGATCATTCGTCCTCGAATGATAGGTTAAGTTGATAGTTTAGTTAACCTTTGAATTTCATTGGGAGATTTGCGAGAGTTTCCTTTGTAAATAGGACTATCCAAATTATATAGACTAACCTAAAACATGTATAGACAAGTTTCGCATGACATCTCAATAGATATGGTTCATGAAATATGAATTTGACAAAGCAAACCCATTTCTTGACCATGTAATTCACTGAGGATACACAAGTATAACTCATACAAATAAGGAATTAAATAGTCCTAAACACAAGACATGCAAATGACATATCAAATGAACAAATGCTAGTAGGACTTATGATCATATAAGGGGACCACATGATCTCAGATCCTTATGTTGTCATTTGTAGAGTAAACTCGTTACTTCTCAGATCTCAGAATACATGAATTATTCTCTGGTTCCTTCCGCCATCCCGACCAGTAATCATTAAGATTCCTTTTTCAATAGAATCTTTTGCATTCACAAGTTCCGTCGTTCCCAACACTTCTTCCTTAATGGTTAGGTCCGAATTCTACAATGGAACTCATAATCAAATTGGTTGATGTTTAGAATGAGGAGGGGTATTTAGGATATCTATCATCTTCTATTCCCAAGTATCTTATGTTATATTCGAGTCCTTCCACAATACTTAAATGGAGACATTTTGTTCTTAGCTTTCGGGCCTTGACAATCTAGAGTTACTATAGTTTCTCCCAATTTTTTTATATGGAATTGACACATAAAATCATAGGTCGAATCTATCGGCGCTCTACTTTCCCTTCTTTGTTATCTTATGATGCTAATAAAAGGTGAGTCTTATAAGAACGCATAGTTGTTATTCTAAACTCTAAAGTTTTATGCCACACCTTTGGATAAGGCATTATGCTAGGTTATTTATCTATGATTGTGATAAAATTTACATAAATGCCCAACCTTTTCTGGTCAAAATCTTCACTACATTATGATACAAGGAAATATTTCCCAAAATGTTCAAAACTCAAGTCAATAAACACAAAGGGGCATAGTATACAAATAAATAAGTCACATTAGGTATGACACATAGGCAGATTAGCACTAAAGGGAGCACATAATATATGGGCATTAAGCTATCGAAATATATGGTGTACGTGCGCATATGGTTCACAGGGGAGCGTGTGACTGAATGAACTATAAGGAATGTAGGAAATGGACTAGATGGGCACTGATGCATAGTACTAAAACTATGAAATATATAATACGTAAGTAAGTTATATGACAATTAGATATATAAGAGGATGAACTACGGAACTCAAATCACATTGAGCAAGTGCGTTATATCACATGGATAGGTGGACTAACAAGTCAACAAATAAACTTATGAAAGATGAGAAATGAGCACATGACACATGGCTAGAAAAGTTATAAGGCATGTAATGTTTAAGCAAGTAGGATACGAGGCCTGTAAATTTATAGAAACGGTCATATGATTAATCAGCCTGTAGTACCCACACAATATGGACAAGTGGAATGAGGAAAGTAACCAGTACAATAAATAACATGTAGGGAAAAGGTCCTACGAAAACATATAGCAATAAACAAGGGTGCTCCAAAGGAGATAACACTTACATGCAAGCATTCTATGACATTTGGTAACCTGTGAGAAGGTAATCCACCAAAGGCAAACAACATACAAATAGATAAGTTATAGAACATGAATCATGTATAATTATATAAAAAGCAGTCTTTGGAAAGTAGGAGATATCATATAGAACCACTCTACCATCATAAGGGCAAAAACACTGTCTTCTTTGAAGCTTAAGGTTTAGAGTTTTAGGGTTTGGGGTTTAGGGTTTAGGGTTTAGGGTTAAGGGTATCGGGTTAAGGTTTTAGGGTTTAGGGGTTAAAAAAATTTCTAAGTGTCCAAATTCACTTCTTCTAAACTCTTATATTTCAGCTTCAAAATTTGGCTAAGTATGGGAATTTTTCTGGCCTAAATTTTTTTCTCTTTGTCCAAATTCATTTCTTCTTCTTCTTCTAAACTCATTTTTTGTCCATTCCTTAACTATTTTATAACTAATTAACATCATGAATTACTTGTTAACTAGTTTTAATCATCAAATTATCCAATCAAAGTCTTACAAGAGATGAACTTCTTTGAAGCTAGATTGTTTTTTACGTGTCCAAATTCACTTCTTCTTCTTCCACACTTGTTTTTATTTATTCCTCAATTATTTAACTTTTAATTAACATCTTTAATTACTTTTTAACTAGTTTCTAATCTGCAATTCATTTCGTTGATCCTTCAAAAGAAGTAACAACACGTAATTCTTATACTTTTGTTACTTAGTTTGTTTTGAGTCCTAATCTTTTTGTACTTGTCTCATCTTAGTTTGTTGATAACCTTCTTGATTCATGTCCATTAGTTTTTTTTCGGGTCATCGTTCTTCAAGAGTCAAAAGAATCCACTCCATCACAAAGAGTAGGTTACCTTGAGTTGGTTGGCAAAACTAGTTCACTATCAATTTTTAGACGACGCCAAAGAAGAGTGATGTGAATAATTTTTCTACTGACTTGTTTATTTAGATTTATAGGTCCGAGAGAGGGATCATTATCGTTTTTCTATCAAGATTCATGTTCTAGGAGCACACATGAGTTGTTTGCTTCAATACAAGGAAATATTGAAAATGTTATTCAATTAGTCACTAAGATGACAACCGATAAATTTCTAAGACTATTGAAGGGAACTACTCATCGTGATGAAGAACTTACGGAGTTGCACAACTAAGGTGAAGAAACTTCATGTTTTGAACAACAAGGTAATAATTCTTATTCTTGCACTTCCTTAAGCTTGGAAATTCATTGTATGGCTAGTAGCCAATTGAGAATAAGTGATAACTTTGTTTCATGTGAGCTTAACGATTCTCCGCCACATAGTGTTAATGCATTTGTTGAGAGTGTTTAGAGTTTAGGGTTTAGGGATTAAAAAATTTTCTAAGGGTCCAAATTCATTTCTTCTTCTTCTAAACTCATTTTTAGTCCATTCCTTAACTATTTTATAACTAATTAACATCATTAATTACCTGTTAACTAATTTTAATCATCAAATTATCCAATCAAAGTCTTACAAGAGATGAACTTCTTTGAGGCTTAAATTTTTTTTAAGTGTCCAAATTCACTTTTTCTTCCACTCTTATTTTTCTTTATTCGTCAACAATTTAACTTTTAGTTAACATCTTCAATTACTTATTAAGTAGCTTCTACTCATCAAATAAGTTCATTGATTCTTCAAATTCAGTACAACACGTAATTCTTCTACTTTTGTTACTTAGTTTTATTTGAGTCCGAATCTTTTTGTATTTCCCTCATCTTAGTTTGTTGATAACCTTCTTGATTCAAGTCCATTAGCTTTTTTTTCGGGTCATCCTTCTTCCAGAGTCAAAATAATCCACTCCATCACAAAGAATTGGTGGCCTTGAGTTGGTTGGCAAAGCTAGTTCACTATCAATTTTGTGGATAGCAGCCAATTGAGTATAGGTGATTGCTTGGTTTTATGTGAGCTTAACGATTCTCTGCCTTATAGTGGTAATGTATTTGGTGAGAGTGTTCATTTACTAGTTTATCCTATTGATGACCGAGTAGATTCCTCTTGTATAATTAATTTGTGTCCACCTACTAGTTGACCCTTGTGCCTTGAGTTACATTAAATTGTCATGTAGTTCTTTTCCATGTTTTTATAATGTACATACTGAGAATGTGGATACAATAGTTGAGGGTTTAGGGTTTATGGTTAGGTTCCATGTTTAGGTGTTAGGGTTTAGGGTTTATAGTTTTGGATTTAGAGTTTAGGGTTTATAGTGTAGGTTTTAGAGTTTAGGGTTTATGGTTTGGGGTTTAAGGTATAGGGATTAGGGTTTATGGTTTATGGTTTATGTTTTAGGGTTTAGTGTATAAGGTTTATGGTTTATGGTTTAGGGTTTAGGGTTTTATGTTAAGGGTATAGGGTTTTAATGTTTAAGGGTTAGGGTTTAGGGTTTCGAGTTTAGGGTTTAGGGTCTTAGATTTAGTTTTTAGGATTTAGGGTTAGGGTACAGGGTTTTGGGTTTCGAGTTTAGGGTTTAGGGTTTAGGGTTTAGGTTTATGGTTCCAAGATTAGAGTTTAGGTTTATAGTTTAGGGTTTAGGTTTTAGGGTTTAGGGATTTGGGTTTCGAATTAAGGTTCAAGGTTTAGGGTTTATGGTTTAGGGTTGTGGGTTTAGGTTTTAGGGTTATTGGTTTATGGTATTTGGTTTAGGGTTTAGGCTTTTGGCTTTAGGGTTAGGGTTAAGTGTTTAGGGTTAAGGGTTTAGGATTGTAGGTTTAGGGTTTAGGATTGTGGTTTGAGGTTTAGGGTATTGGGTTTAGGTTTTAGGGTATTGAGTTTAGAGTTTAGGGTTTAGGGCTTAGGGTAGGGTTTAGGGTCTAGGGTTTGAGGTTTAGGGTTTGGGGTTTGGGGTTTGGGATTTGTAGTTTACAGTTTGGGGTTTAGGGTATAGTATTTAGGGTTTAGTGTTTCATGTTTAGGGTTTAGGTTTTAGGGCTTAGAGTACGGTTTAGGGTCTAGGGTTTGAGGTTTAGGGTTTTGGGTTTCGGGTTTGGGATTTGTGGTTTACAGTTTGGGGTTTAGGGTATAATATTTAGGGTTTAGGGTTTCATGTTTAGGGTGTAGCATTTAGGGTAGGGTTTAGCATTTAGGTTTTGGGGTTTAGGGATTGGGGATTAGGGATTAGGGTTTGGGGTTTGGGATTTGGGGTTTGGGGTTTGAGGTTTAGGGTATAGTATTTAGGGTTTAGGGGTGCATGTTTAGGATTTAGGGTTTAGAGTTTAGGTTTTAGGGTTTAGTGATACGATTCTCACAAGAAGAATCACCAAACAGTGGAAATCTAATACAAAAAGTAAAGGATAAATAGATAGACACAGCAAGAGTAAACAAAGAGAGACATATGGGTATGTTAAACCCAAAGACCTCACTTCGTTAATCCAACAAGAAGCACATAACTTAAGCGAAGACCTCAAGGGAATCGATATCCCAATCAACCCTCGTTGCTAAACATGGTTCAACAAAAGTTTACCAAGCTTTCAAACACTCACACAATGAGTTCAATATTTCATTCAACAATATTCAAAATAATCTAAGTCTAGAAGGAAACCTAACCAGCTATTTATAGAGTTTAGCATAAAAGGCCGAAAATTGACCTGAAAGGCAAAAGGGAGAGCTGGGTCGGGCGAGCCTAGTGACTTGACGATGCGCCGACCTGGTAGGCGAGCAATCCTGCCTTTATTCATCCTGGGTCACATTTTGTAATATTAGGCGGGCTGGAGGTCATCGTCTAAGCCACTAGGCAATGCACCAAGTGGGCCCGGCTCGCCAAAAGTCCCCTTTTCAACATGAAAGTCCTTGTTTTCCATCAAAACCATCTCAAACACCTCCATCCTCAAGAACAATCCTTCAATACATTGGAGTTCCCAAGCTTGGCAATGAGTTAAAAGTCTCGAGGCAATCTGTATTGTATCATTCTCCCCTTTTTGAAAAGGATTCGTCCTTGAATCCATACTATGCAAAACCATAGGAGAAGCAAACAAGAACAAGATCCTCATAGCGTGAGGGTTAGTGTTAGCAATAATAATTTCATCACCATGCCAAGGATGCACACATTTAACATATAACCAAGTATCACAAATATCAACAAAGGATTTGTAACCCATCAAAGTAATAGATACTTGGCTACTTAAGAAACTTAGACAAAGGGGGAGATGTGTAGGAACCAAAACACTTAAACAACTCCATTTGTAAGCCCTCATTGGTTCCCCATTCAAACAAACACAAGGCCTCCCTTATGTCAAGTAGCACATGAACACTCTCTTACCTAAGTGCGAAGGCACAAATACTGTTGACCCAAATTAAGACCCCATCCAATGTACAAGATAACTTAGTAATGATTCCCAATTCATGAGCAGGTTCAAGTACAAAAGTATGCCCCACCCAAATTGGTAAACATTCCTCATTCAAGAACATAGGATCCAGTAATAACACCAAAGAAGACTCTTCAAATTAAAAGACGGTGTTACTACTACACTCAGCACACTTAAAGAGGACACCAGGGGCAAATGGAAAAGGATTGTATAACATCGAGTAAAGGAGACTCTCATTTGCCCTATTGATACCACTACTAACATAATATATGCAACCCATACAAGTATGAGTAGCATCCTATGCAAGTAGATAAAAGTGAGTCCTCGAAATCAAACCTAGTAAAACCATATAGATCACAAGCAAGAAGCTTATCCTCTTAGCATGATTGATAGTACAAAGGTTAGCACTTAAAACATTTAATCGAGGAAACTCAAACTCAAGGAACAACCAAACATCCTCTATTGTCATGGCTATTAAGCCCACAAATGGAGAACAAGGACAATGGTCATTTTTCTCAACAACAAGGGAATATCACCCTAAAGATGATACTTCCATCATTTCAGATACCTTCAAGCATTCACCTTGATCAAAACGATAAAGGGTCCACAGAACAGGGTCATACCAACAAGTGTAGACCTCAATGATACCCTGATCCATATGAATGGCATTTCTAATCCAACTAGGGATCTCAATATATGCAAAGAGATAGTAAATGAAGGTATAAACTTCACTTTATCTTGGAAAATATCCCCTACCCCCATGAGATGCACGTTCAACAAGATCATGCTAGGGTAAGAATTAGAAAAAGGGTCTAGGACGCTATCATTCCACACACACAATGTAGGCCCTTCAACTGGATGGTAAAACTTTAAGAAGAGCTTTACTGCATAGGGAAAGAAATTAACAATGTCAACCCCCATATGCTTGTCATCTCGACCAAACATTCCCACACAAATGCTACAATTCAGCTCACTATTGGGGTCAAACGGAAAGGCAAGCCATATACTAGGATCTAGTGCACATCAATTTACCAAGTTGGCACTTTTTTCTTTCAAACAATATACTCCACTGAACAACCTGAGCTTCATCAATTGTAAACAAGTAATAGATAAAGGTGTCTCGCAAATCAACCTCCTCTAGGGTGTTTTCTTATGTATGACTACCAATAAACTCAAAAGCAGTGGTCATACGATCAAGGAGTGAAACACACCAAGAAGAATAAGTAATGAGAAAACACACATCACCTTCCTCCTCATCACATTCCTTACTAATAAGAGTACTCTCATCTTCCAAGAAGATATTTCCCTCTTTGGGAGGAAAAGCTTCACACCTTAGTGGGTCGCTATAGAAAGTATAGTTATCAAGAACAACACTACTCTCAAGAGTCAAGCCACTAGGTACATCAGTACGAGTGATTTCATCATCTTCAAACAAGATATTATACTTAACGAGGGAATGTTCAACCACTAGTGACGAATTAAAGCATACAAGTTCACCCTCAAAAGGACACATCATTTTTAGAAGCATTTTCAAGCACATGATCTTTATGAGCAAAGAAAACAATCAGACCTTCCACAGAAGATATGCTCAAAGAGTCACTCTTATTCAAATGGTCAACATTATCTTTAGTACCACCAAATTGAGGTTTCTTTATCACATTACAACAACCCTCAACTAGTGAACTACACTCACAAACAGGTTGATCAACACAATCATTACAAAAGAATGAGCTCGTATTCAAAGTGTAGGTATCAACACTAGGTGGACACAAATCGATCTTACTAGAAGAATCAATTTGGTCATCAATAGGATCAACTAGTGTATCCACATTCTCAACAATCACATTATCAGCACATGGTAAAGAATCAATAGGGTCACATAAAGACAAGCTAATATTCACACTTTGTTCATTTGCAATAGTAAAAGTGCTAAGTTTAGTTATTGTACCTTGATGCCCGCTAGAAAGATCTTCTTTACCTTGGATGTTGGGACATCCCAGCTAATCAAATCAATATGACTAATGGAATGTGGTATTGTAGCTATTGGTTGGTAAGCTTGCAATCAAGTTATTACTATCTTACGAGCAGCTTGATATACTCTATTAGTGCCTTTCTTTGGTCTATCATAAGCAACCGAGCGGAAGTAGGTTTCTCTCTTTCTATATACTTAATATTCAAACTCACTCTGAGCCTAGTCAGTGTTGGAGTTGGGTTGGTTGATCGCTTAAAAAATGATTCAATCAGGCGGCTTCGTCGTCTGAATTGTAGTCTGGAGAAGCATCCTTAGCGGCAGACCAGGCCTATGTCCCCTGGAAGGGGGCGCCAGAGAGTGTGACAGCCCCGTTGTGCCTGGACCCTGTCACTCCACGAGGCGTTGTCTACGAGTCGGGTTGTTTTGGAATGCTGCCTAAATCGGGCGATGAATTTTGTTCAAGGCTAAATACGGGTGAGAGACCGATAGCGAACAAGTACCGCGACGGAAAGATGAAAGGGACTTTGAAAAGGGAGTCAATGAGTGCTTGAAATTGTTGGGAGGGAAGCAGATGGGGGTCGGTGGTGTGCCCTGATCGGATGTGGAACGGTGATGAGCTGGTCCTCCGATCGACTCGGGGCGTAGACCAGCGTGGATTGGGGGGGGGGCGACCAAATCCCAGGCTCTCGATACGCTCGTGGAATGTGGTCTCCTTCATTATGGTAGGCAGTGCACGCCTCTGGCATGCTTTGACATCTGCGCGCTCCGGACGCTATCTTGTGGGCTCCCCATTTGACCTGTCTTGAAACACGGACCAAGAAGTATGACATATGTGTGAGTTAACGGGCGAGTAAACCCATAAGGCGTAAGGAAGCTTATTGGTGGGATCCCCCTGAAGGGTGCACCACCGACCGACCTTGATCTTCTAAGAAGGGTTTGAGTTTGAGCATACCTGTCGGGACCCAATAGATGGTGAACTATGCCTGAGCGGGGCGAAGCCAAATGAACTCTGGTGGAGGCCCACAGCGATACTGATGTGCAAATCATTCATCTAACTTGGGTATAGGGGCAAAAGACTAATCGAACCGTCTAATAGCTGGTTCCCTCTGAAGTTTCCCTCAGCACAGCTGGAGCTCACGTGCGAGTTCTATCGGGTAAAGCCAATGATTAGAGGCCTCAGGGGTGCAATGCCCTCGACCTATTCTCAAACTTTAAATAGGTAGGATGGTGCAACTTCTGTGTTGAGCCGCACCACGGAATCTAGAGCTCCAAGTGGGCCATTTTTTGTAAGCAGAACTGGCGATGCGGGATGAACCGGAAGCCGGGTTACGGTGCGAAACTGCGCACTAACCTAGATCCCACAAAGGGTGTTGGTTGATTAAGCCAGCAGGACATTGGTCATGGAAATCGAAATCCGCTAAGGAGTGCGTAACAACTCACCTGCCGAATCAGCTAGCCCCGAAAATGGATCAGGCTTAAGAGCGTGACCTACACCCGATCGTCTGGGAAAGTGCCAAGCCTCAATAAGTAGTAGGGTGCGGTGGTTGCTGCAAAACCTTAGGCGTGAGCTTGGGTGGGCCGGCCGTTGGTGCAGATCTGTGTGACAGTAGCAACTATTCAAATGTGAACTTTGAAGGTCGAATAGGGGAAAGGTTCCATGTGAACGGAACTTGCACATGAGTTAGTCAATCCTAAAGGTTGGGGGAACCCCGACAGATAGCGTGTTTTGCGTGTACTCTGAAAGGGAATCGGGTTAAAATTCAAGAACTGGGATGTGGCGGTTGACGACAATGTTAGGAAGTCCAGAGACGTCGCCGGGAGCCTCGCGAAGAGTTATCTTTTATGTTTAACAGCCTGCCCACCCTGGAATCGGCTCAGTCAGCGGTACGGTCCGATTCAGCCCTTTGTCACTCCGATTCGTTTCCCCCTCCCCCAACTTGAAATCCAATCATTTCTAACTTTTCAAATGGGAGGTTTACGTATTGCTTGCATCCTTGGAAGGGAAAAAATCACTAACTATTGATAAAAAAGTGCCGATAATAACATGTTACGTGAAATTTCCTAGTTTGCCGCAAAGTGTTGAACTATATTGCCGATCAAAAAGTTGTTCAATAATGATGCCCCAATGAGTGGTTTTTCATGACATTGAGTTCATTTATCATACCTAATGAAATTTTAAAGGCCCAAAAACTATGTCGCTATAAGAGGTTTTTCAGGATGTCGGGTGCGATTCTAAAGCCAAGTAAGACGCCAAGGGAATGTGGGTCTATGTAGGCAGCATGGGCGTTCCACATCCGGGGCCAGGCAGCATCAGTCAAGGCCTACCCACATCAAACGTGGCATGTGGGCATCGGGCAAACGACGTCGGCCAACGTCAGGCAGCATCAGCCAAGTCTTGCATGCATTAGATGTGGCATGTGCGCATCGGGCAAGCGACGTCGGCCAACGACGGGCAACATCGGCCAAGGGTTGCATGCACCGGATGTGGCCTACCCGTATTGCCCTTGTCTTGCACACACTGGTCAGCCGAGTCAGACGTGGCATGCCCGCATCGGCCGTGGCCTTTGACATCCCTAAGCCGACGTCGGGCGTTTCCCACATCACCCTTGGCTTGCACACAACGGTAAGCCAACGTCAGACGTGGTCTGCCCGCATCGGCCGGGTCATGTTCATATCGCTCAGTCGACGTCGGGCGTGGCTTGCCAGCATCGCCCTCCGCCTGTACAAAATGGTCAGTCAACGTCGGGCGTGACCTACCCATATTCCCTTTGCTTGCACTCAACGGTTAGTTGACGTCGAGCGTGGCCTGCCCGCATAGCCCTTTGCTTACACTCAACGATCAGCCGACGTCGGGCGTGGCCTACCCACATCGCCCTTGGCCTGTGCTTATCGCTCAGCCGACGTCGGGCATGGCCTGGACGCATCGTCCTTGTCTTGAGCACAACAGTCAGTTGACGTTGGACATGTCCTGGCCGCATTAACCGTGGCCTGTGAGCATCGCTCAGCTGACGTTGGACGTTGTTTGGCCGCATCGCCCTTGGACTGCACACAACAGTCAGCTGACGTTGGCCGTGGACTGCCTGCATCAGCTGTGACTTGCATACAACGGTCAGCCGACATCGTAAGTGGCCTTCCTGCATCAACCTTGGACTGCACACAATGGTCACTCGACGTCGAACGTGGCCTGACCGCATCGCCCTTGTATTGTACACAACGGTCAGCTGACGTCGATCGTGGAGTGCTCGCATTCGCCGTGGCTTGTGCAACATTGGTCGAGGTCTAGTCGACAACATGTGGATGTCCATGCCTTCTAAAGATCAAAAGAGTGTGAAACGCCCTTCATGCATAACAATATTTTCATCTATTTTCCATCATCTATTCTCAATGTTTCCGCCTCACGTGGTTCGTTTGTACCAATCTTCATTATTTTATGCGGTTTATTATTTTTTACGTCACATTTTAAAAATTAAAATTTACTAAATTTTAAAATCTAAGGTTACTATATTTATTTGTGAATTTTTTGTGTTAATTTTATATTTTTTTGATATTTTTCCTATTTGTTATTAATTTTTTACTAATTTTTCATATATTTCAGAATAAAATAAAAATTAAAAAAAATTTGTTGAAAACTATTTTTTTATATATATAAAAGTCATTTATGGAAGCTAATGTGTTTTTGTACCGTAGAACGCGCATATTTGGGTTGTACATGTTTATTTTGATTCTCTGGAAAAACCATGTCTACTCCTGTCACATGGGTTTTTCTTTTTTAAGCTTATATAAGGGGGGTAGAGGTGTTGGAGGCAGACTGAGGCGACGGCAGGCGGACGTCATGGGCGTTTGATGGCATGCATGGCTTGTCCGTGCTATGTAGTGGGGCGCCTATAAAAACATGCCGACGACTGCTCGTAGGGCGACCGTGTGCCGCCAATGGAATTTATCTCGACTGGTCTATACACATTTGGTGTGGAATGGAAGTGATTGCTTTTGGGTGAGTGGAAAGTTTGACGGCATGCATGGCTTGTCCGTGCTACATCGTCGGAGGCGCTGCACGCGCGGGGCACGTAAGGCCAAGTATGGCTAGACGCTATCGGTGGACCGGGCATGGGTGGTGCTCGTGCAGGAACTTTAGTCTGCCTCCAACACCTTTAAAGTGATTAAATTATCAACCCCCTTGGGAGGCGCACAATGGCAGGGATAGCATTGGCCTTACAACAAAGGCATCAGCGTCAACGCACGATATCTCATGTCGAGCGTCGAGGTGGGTGTTGGGCGTTCATTGACAAAGCTATTCACATACGGCGCATGAGTGGTATTTGGCATGTGTGGTTAGGTTGGATCCCTGCTTCGAGTAGCAATGTCCTAACCCGCATGAAATCTCGGTTGCACATCAAGCACAATCTAGGCTTGTCGGACATCGGTATCCTGTGCTGCATACCTAATACCTAGGCATTACTCACGTGTAATCGCTCGCCTTTTGCCTCTCGCATCCTATGTGCGGGGTGAACCCAAAATTCGTTCTTGCGTCCCATTCCTTCCTCGCTTTGTCGTGCGATGACGTGGTCCGCGAGCGGCGGCTCAAATTCTCAGATTCAGTAGACACAATGGGCATGGGGCCTTCACCGGCTCCTATCTGCCCAAAACAAATGCTCCTTGCAAATGACGGTCGCGCTAACCTTGAACCCGTCTATGCCCAAACAGGTGTGTCGAACTCATGTGGCGCGCGACGTCATTAAGGAATGCTACCTGGTTGATCCTGCCAGTAGTCATATGTTTGTCTCAAAGATTAAGCCATGCATGTGTAAGTATGAACAAATTCAGACTGTGAAACTGCGAATCGCTTATTAAATTAGTTATTGTTTGTTTGATGGTATCTACTACTCGGACAACTGTAGTAATTCTAGAGCTAATACGTGTAACAAACCCCGACTTCTGGAAGGGATGCATTTATTAGATAAAAGGTCGACACGGGCTCTGCCCGTTGCTGCGATGATTCATGATAACTCGACGGATCGCACGACCATCGTGCCGGCGACGCATCATTCAAATTTCTGCCCTATCAACTTTTGATGGTAGGATAGTGGCCTACCATGGTGGTGACGGGTGACGGAGAATTAGGGTTCGCTTCTGGAGAGGGAGTCTGAGAAACGGCTACCACATCTAAGGAAGGCAGCAGGCACGCAAATTACCCAATCCTGACACGGGGAGGTAGTGACAATAAATAACAATAATATGCTCTATGAGTTTGGTAATTTTAATGAGTTCAATCTAAATCCCTTAACGAGGATCCATTTGGAGGGCAAGTCTGGTGCCAGCAGTCGCGGTAATTCCAGCTCCAATAGCAGATATTTAAGTTGTTTCAATTAAAAAGCTCGTAGTTGGACTTTGGGATGGGCTAGCCAGTTCGCCCTAGGTGTGCACCGGTCGTCTCATCCCTTCTATCGACTATGCACTCCTGGCCTTAATTGGTCGGGTCGTGCCTCCGGCGGGGACTAGGGCTCACCCTCTCGGGCTGAACCTCATGTCGACCTACTCCTTAGGCCATTAGTCTAGTGGTTTTGGTTTCACGACTTCCCTCTTGGCCAAGACGAAAACACATGGGTGACTTTGTATTTGCAACTACAAACCCTTTAGATTAAACCACAACCACTAGGTGAAATCACCATTAAAGTACATCTAACTTATCAGCAAGCAAGACCCAACAAGAATATCAACCCATATTTGCTAAATCACACCCAAGAATGGGGGTTTTTAGCCACACATCAATAAATAAGAAATTATACCTAACATGATAATGAAATCAACTAGGTATAAGAAATTAAACCTTGAATTAAGCAAATGAAGATGAATAGAGAAGACCCACTTCCAACTTAGGGAAGAAGAACTCCTTTCATCAAGACTCCACAAAACCCTCTCCAAACTTGAGAGAAAAACATCAGCTAAAGTATGTTCTAAAGTGAAAAGAGAAAAGACTTGAAGACACAATCAAAGTCGTCTCGTATTTGCATAAAGACACCTTAACTTTCAAAGTTTCCTATCACCCACAGAACTATTTAATATCTATGTAAATGGGCTATCTTGACCCATTCCCTCCTCTATGTAGTTGCGCGTGTTGCTCACTCCCTATGATAGAATTCAATCCAACACGACCCTGTTCTTTGAAAAAATTTCAAAAGTGGTTGAATTAACCTAATAAAGGCATGGGGAGCTCATCCAGTAAAACTTCACCTCGCACAAATTCAAGAAGAGAAACAGAATGCAATGTGTTGTTTTTCAGATTCCATACCCCAACTACTAGTAGGTAGGGGAAACTGTACTGAATTGAAATCTCTTGTTTTATTGGGGTTTAGTGTTGTTGGAATGAAGAAGATAACAGAGAAAGGCAAAGGCGGTTACAAGGGAGAAGCGGGAGAGAGAGAGGTGTTTGAAATCCGTTGATCTTGCTATGGAAAAAACCATGAAATCGAAAAATTAGGGCTACCAATGGCTATTTTGGGTTTAAAATTGGGGAAGATGACATAAATTTATTAAATTATTAATAACAAAGAAAGAAAATGACACGTGGCACTTTTAAACTGGTCCATGGCAGTGAAAACACTGAATGACGCACCTCATGTGCGTGGTAACAACCCAGATGAGGGAATGGGTCAAAATGGCCCATTTACAATGATATTAAATAGTTCTATGGGGGTGATAGGACAATTTGAAAGTTAAGGTGTCTTTATGCAAATACGGGACAACTTTAATTGTGTCTTTATGTCTTTACTCAAAGTGAAAATAATAATAATAATTGTTCTACACTCCAATCTCCTTAAGACTACAATTCTAAATAGTATTTATAGTTTTCACAGATTGTGCTACGGAGGATTGTTCGGCGACATTAGTCGAGATCACCGATGAACTCGACGATCCGCCCTTTGGTCAGCTCATCGCCTTCAGTGTCTTGCCTTTAGCATCTTCGCATTCTGGATCATTGGGCGGTACAGCATTACTTCGCGAAACTTATCGGCAACTCACCAACTGCTCCTTTTCTCGCCTTTTGATCCTTTTTTTTCAATACTTCGCGTATTGGAATGAAGGGCAGTTCATGTCGTTTCGGCGACTCGCCAAGTTAAACTCGATGATCCGCAACATTCCATTTCTTGTTCTTTTCATCCCTATTTTCTCCATTTGGCGCCTAAGTGTCCATGCTTTCACTAAAACTTCAAATACCTGAAACTTCAGCATTTTAATCAGGTATTGAGATAAAACAAGCATTCAAGGACACTATTTCCATTAAAATAAAGCCTTAAATGAGTCTAATTTGTGGACTCATCAATACCCCGAACTTAGACTTTTGCTTGTCCTCAAGCAAACTCAAGTTCAGCCATTCAAAAAGGTGTCTCAATCAGTGCTACACAAGGCTAAATCATGAATGCACACAACAAGACTCAATTTACTTATGCAAGGATCAATTGCGTACTCAAAGATTCAAATTGTGACACACCATCAACAAAGATTCTCATGCTTGCAATACTTGCTACTTGTGCAAGTTCAAGCCTAACAAAAGTATCTAAATGCCCTCACATATAGAATGATTCCATATTCACACACAGATATGAGTCAATTTCAGATCAAGAATCAGATACAATGCTCACACTCAAAAAGAGGAACACAATGCATGTTTTCACCCATAGGTTTGCCCTTATTTTCCAATTGAATTACGATCCAATTTACTCAAGATCAAAGAGGTCAATCTTTGAAAACACACAAGAGACATTCAATTCATCAAGCATATCATCTAACCTAGGAATAGGATGATGATACTTTATCATAATTTTGTTAATGGCTCGGCAGTCAACACACATGCACCATGTTCCATCTTTCTTTGGAACCAATAGAGTCGGCACGACACATGGACTCATGCTCTTCTTCACAGAACCTTTGTTAAGGAGTTCCTCAACTTTCCTTTGTAGCTACTTGGTGTCCTCCGGATTGCTTCTATATACCGGCTTGTTTGGCAATTGCGATCTTGGCACAAAATCAATTTGATGCTCAATTCCTAGAAATAGGAGCAATCCCATTGGAAGCTCCTTTGGCAAGACATCCTCATAGTCCTGCAAAAGAAAGGAAATAGAATTAGGGAGAGAAGAATGAGACTTGTTAGTTTGTAGCACATGATCCCTATGTGTGCTAAGGATCAAAGAAATTTCAAACTCAATTTCCTCCCTTATCTCTTCGTAATTAGCCAACAACACTTGGGCCTTTCCTTTCAACTTCCTCCTTTCCTCCTCTTCTTGGCTCTCGACCTCCAAATGGTCCTCTTCACACTTTTTCTTTTCCTTCGATTCATTCATCCTTTGATATATATCATTTACTTGAGAAAGGGTCATAGGATGAAGAACATACGTATGATCATTCAACATAAGTGAATACTTTTTTGTTCTTTCATCATGTTTGGTTGAACGATCATGTTGCCAAGGTCTCTCGAATAGCACATGACAAGCTTGCATTGGGACCACGTCACACAGAACCTCATCTTAATACTTCCCAATTTTAAACTTGATCAGTACTTGTCTATGCACACTCAATTCTCCACACTCACTCAACCATTGAAGTTTCTAAGGTGTAGCATGCTTAGTGGCAGGAAGTTTTAAGAATTCCACTAATGCAGTACTAGCAACTTTTGCACAACTCCCGCTATCAACGATTAAGGAACACACATTATCCGTGATGAAACATTTGGAGTGAAGTAAATTCTCTCTTTGGCTCGGATCATCCAATGCCTTACTAACCATTGCTCGTCTCACCACATATAGTGGAGCAACGCTCTCTTCTTCTTTGACACAAAGGTCTGGTTCCTCTTCTTCCCCATCTTCGAACTCATCCTCTTTTTGAGGATTTTCTTCACCATCGCCTGCTGGTTCTTCCTCAACACTAAGATATACCTCACCTCCTTGCATGAAAATAATCAATCAATTTGGACACTAACGCATAATATGACCCCATTCTCTACATTGGTGACATTGAATACCTTTAGGGAACTTAGTTGGGTCAGTGATACCTTTGTCTCTAGGCAGGTACGTTGGAGTGTTTCCTTCGAAGGGCTTTTTCTAATAAGGTTTCTTAACATCCGAACTCTTGTTCCAACACGACGAAGTTTGAGCTCCCCCTTTGTTCTTGCTCCAAGAATTGGAAGATGAAGTCTTGTACTTAGCCACCTTATCCTCCTTGAATACTAGCTCTATCTCATGGCCGGCCTCAAAGGCATCATTCAAAGTAGCAAACCTATGAAGGGTCATCTTAGAAGAAATCTCTTTGTTCAACCCTACCTTGAAGCAAATCATGACATGCTCTTCAATTTCCCTATATTCCAGCTTCATGACAATGTTTTGGAACTCGTCATGCTATGCTTCAACACTTTTGCTTCCTTGCCTCAAGTTATACAATTTGGCAAGTAATCCTTTGCGGTATCTTACCAGCACATACTTAGCTCTCATCAACATTTTGAACTCGGGCCATAGTGAAGGATGACCTTCTTGAATGACCAAGTGATACCTCTTCTTGTATTTCCACCATGTGGAAGCATACCCCTCGAATTGCGTGATAGCATAGCAACTACTTTTGACCTCCGCCAATTCATTCACGTTGAAAATTCGGTCACATTGCGACTCCCATTCTAAGTAAGCATCGAGATTGCATTCCCCTTTGAATGTCAGAAGAGTCATTTTGATAGAGTTGATGCCAGCATCTCGGCCCCCATGGCCACCGTGGTCATTGTAGTGATAACCCCTTCGATAGCGGTTGCCATGTTCTTCTCTAGCGTCTTGACCAACTTCATGATTGACATTGGCTTCCCATTGATTTCCACCTTGAGGGTGGTTTCCATGTTGTCTTCTACCAAATGGCATGGGACCCAATCTACCTCTTCGTCCTCCTTTCAAGACTTGACTATTTGGTCAATTTCTGGGTGACTCATTCCAGGATGCTTCTTCACCTAAACCTTCATAACCTCCTTGATCTTCATCATTCCTCACCTCATTCACTGGATTTGGTTGTGGTTGTGGTTTTTGGTAGGGAATATTTTGGTTAGGTGGTGTTTGGTAAGGATGGCTTTGAGATGGTGGAGCTTCTTGACTAAGCGGAAAATGGAACGGTTGATTGGAACATTGGCTATTTGAACCCAATTGATTGAAAGTTGGGTGCAAAGCTTGGTGGAGGGTTCCCGGTGTAAGAGTAAGAGAATTAGTGTGATCATGCCCACTTGTAGAAGTACGAAAGTTAGCTTGTGGTGTCCATTCATTGAAGTTGACTCTACCTTCCACAGTACCAAGCCTACCATACATCCTTGCTATATCACCTCTCATGTTGTTCAACACGTCCAACAAAGTTGCCAAAGTAATTTCTCTGACGGGTGCTTGAGTATCTCCTCCTGCCTCCATTGTACCTGACATTAAAATAACTAACTAAAACAAGCAGCAAATAACGTTAGCGTTAATAAATTGAACTCATAATCACTCATGTTTACACACCTTTGATTGCCTCTCAATTGGTGCGGCTAATGTTGACAATTGTTATATTTCGTCGATCAGAAGGTACCAATTTCAACTGTAGGTTGGAATGGTTTCTTGTTTGAAGAAGAACGGGCGACTCAATTAAACAAACAGACTGGAATCAAGAATTAACTACGAAGTAAAAATGAGAAAAGCACGAAAAAAAAGGCACAAACAAAGAAGTGAATTCAATAACCCATGGTCAACAAGTAGAGTACTTACTAGTTCAAAATCAATTTTGGATTCTTGACAACGAACAAGAATCAAAAGAAAGGAAACTAAGAAATTAGAACCTGAGATGGAGTAACTAGAGTTTCCAATCGCCGAATGACCTGTGTTCTTCACTAAGTTGAAGTTCAGCTCGCCAACTTAAAGGTGGACTCGCCAAACTCTGCAAACGAACAATGCAACTCGGCGATAGGGATGGTAGTTCGGTGATGCACCGATGGGACTCAACGACCAAGGTTTGGTTCTGCTGAATGCTCCAGTAACTCCCTCAAATGGGTGGCCAATTCGGCGGACAACCTGCCCAAAGGCGAGGCATCGACTAGTTGGGTGATGCCCGCTTCTGCTCGCCAAATGGACCTTCTGCAGCTCTTTCAATGTTCTGAAATTCAAAATTTGGTGGTCCCCTCTGCTCTTGTCCCTTTGCCCCTTAGGACTTACCCCTTTTAGTAATTTCCCTCTTACAAACAACTCTACTCTTTCTCTTTCTTTCCCTTTTGAATCAAACACTTGCTTTTTCAAATATCCTCTTCCTTGAAGATATGAATGTTCTTCAAGAATCTTGAAGAACAAGATGAACACCAAAATAAAACCCTTAGAATTTTTTTCTCGAAATTTCATGAAAATTTAGGGGAAAGCTCTTCTTGATATGGGGAACAACACCCAATACTTTTTAACCTTCAATTCCAAACCAAAACCTTCAAATTTCAAAACCCATTTGCATCTTCTTCAAGCTTCTCTAATGGTGGAATCTTCAACAAGACAACAAACTCCTTCCAACATCAGCCTAAGACTCAAATAGGGTTGGAGAACACAATTCCAACCATATAAACTCAAACAAGACTCAAACCAACAGGACCCATTTCAACAATTTCATAAAAACGTAAATGACAGATTTTTTTTGTAACAAAACCCCAAGACTAGAGTCGTAGGAATGAATCTAGACTCGGCTCTAATATCAAATGATACGATTCTGAAGAGAAAAATGATGATAATATGTACAAATCGAAAGAAAATAAAGTACAGATATATAGATAGACACATAAGAGGAAACAAAAGGCAACAAAAGGGTATATTAAACCCAATGACCTCGATTCGTTGATCCAACTATAGCACCTAACTCTTACGATGACCTCAAGGGCATCAATATCCCAAGCAACCAACATTTCTAACAAAGTTCAACAAAAGCTTAACCAACTCTCAACACTCAAACATCAGTTTTCAGTTTTTAACATAAGAAATAACCTAAGTCCTGAAATGAACCCTAGCTAGCTATTTATAGGTTTTAGATAAAAGGGCCCAAAATTAACCCGGAAGGATAATGGATGAAATGGGTCGAGTCACCAAGTGGGTTTGGCGATTCGCCGACCTGGTAGGCGAGCTTCTCTGCGTGATCTTCAACCATGGTCACGTTCTGGAACATTAGGCCAGCTTGGTTAGGTTGCAAGTGGGTTAAGCGATGTGCCGACCTGGTAGGCGAGCTTCTCTGCGTGATCTTCAGCCATGGTCACATGTCGAGGCATTAGGCGATCTGGGACCATCTCCTAAGCCTTTGGGCGATGTGCCAAGTGGGCATTGCTCGTCAATAGTGCCTTCTGCAATCTTCAAGGTATTAAAGTCCTTGCTGGTCATCAACACCATATGAAGCACCTCCATCTTCATAAATAATCCTTGCATCCTTTGAAGTTGTTAAGCTTGGCTTCTAGTAAATGGCCTTGATGCAATCTGTATTGCATCAAAAAGGATAGAAGGTCCACATAACTGGATCAAGTGCTCCTCCATTTATCAGGTGGGCACTCGTTCCTCCCAACAACATACTCCACTCAACAGTATGAGCATCATCATATGTAAACAAGCAATAGAGAAAGGTGTCCCACAATTCCACTTCCTCTATGGTGTTTTCATGGGTATGACTACTAATAGGCTAAAAAGTATTGGTCATACTATCAAGGAGTGAAACACACCAAGAAGAAGAAGTAATAGGTAAACCAACACCACCTTCCTCCTCATCACATTCCTTCCCTTCAGAAGTACTCTCATCTTCCAAGAAGAGATTTCCATCTTTGGGAAGGAAAGCCTCACATCATAGTGGGTTACTATAACAAGTATAGCTATCAAGAACTATACTGCTCTCAAGATTCACACCACTAGGTACATCATTATGAGTGATTTCATCATCTTCAAATAAGATATTGTACTTAAAGAGGGAATGATCAACTACTAGGGAAGAATTAAAACATGTAAGTTCACCCTCAAAAAGGCAAATATCATTTTTCGAGGAATTTTCAAGCACATGATCTCTATGAGCAAAGCAAATAATCAGATCTTCAACAAAAGATATGGTCAAAGAGTCACTGATATTCAAGTGATCAACATTTCCATTAGTACCATCAAATTGAGGTTTCTTAATCACATTACAAGAACCCTCAACTAGTGAACCACATTCACAAACAGGTTGATCAACACAGTAATTACAAAATATTGAGCTAGTATTCAAATCATGGGTGTCAACACTAGGTGGACACAAATCGATCTTACTAGAAGAATCAATTTGATCATCAATAAGATCAGCTAGTGTATTCACATTCTCGACAAGCACATTAGCAACACATGGTAAAGAAACAATAGGCTCACATATAGACAAGCTAACATTCACAGTTTGTTCATTTGTAATGGTATAATTGGTAAGTTTAGCTATTGTACCTTGACGCCCGCACGAAAGATCTTCTTTACCTTTCATGTTGGAACATTCCTTAAGTGCATCCATCACACCTTCGACTGTAGGCTCTTTGGCTGGAGCTTGTGTTCCTCCATTCATTAGGCTTGTAGGACATAAGACTCCTTACCAAGTGAAGGATGAACAACAATGTTAGATTGAGATTGTGGCAACCCTCTCACTTCACTCCTCTCTGCCTCTCCTTTTTCCACTCTAAGGTTGCCACATTGCTTTAAATTACTCCCCTCAATCTTTTGTCTCTCACTTTTCACCTTAGGAGGAGGAAATATATGTGTTCCCCAATGATCGACAAAACACTTGTACCCATTCTACTCGTTTGGGACCCCATGTTTAGTAAACCAATTGGCCCCCAAACTTAAGTGACAAGAAGCCATGGACATTATATCACACCAAACCTCCTCAGAGTATTTGCCGCGTGTGAAAGAGACTTTTATCCCTTCAGTAACATTACATCCCTCCATGGTGTATTGATAAGTCCTTCGGAGTCAATGTAGTACCAAGTAGGCTACCACCTCTGGAGTGATGTAGTTTAGATTGTACCCATCATCAATGACAAGGTCAAATCCTAAAGCCTCACAAATGCCAACCTTTGTCCTAAGAACTGGTCTTCTCGAATCGACATTGAAAAACTTTTTGTACCCTTTTGGCACATACTTGAACTTCATTAGCCCTTTCAGTCCTTCCCATATCAATGGGTGGGTATTCTCCTGGAGTGTTCGGAGCCTTTCCTCTTGAGTCCACGAACCCAATGCAAGACCCTTCAAATGAGAGAGAGCATACAACGGTCGCTCTAGACCTCTTTAATCATGGCATTGGAATATCTTCTCACATTGCCACTCCCAATCTAGATATGCCTCGGGAACGCGCCATCCCTTAAAATAGGAAATTCAATCCTTTTGGTACCGAAACCCTTGACACATCCTTAATACCTGCCTTGGTTCCCAAATCCCGAATAGTGTAAATGTCCATGAGAAGTATAGGATAAAGTATCCTTAGATTTTTGAGTTGCACACTCTTTCCTTCCCCTCGGATGACTTTGACTTGAGCTGGTGTAGTCACACACACTACTTCGACTAGGGTAAGGATTAGCACAAGAATAGGAATACGAATTTGCACAAGCCTTAGGGGCATTCTCCTCATACTTCGTATATAATGTATAATACCTCTCCTTACCATCATCCTGGGAGTGGGAAGTGTAACATGTTCCAGCATCATCCTAAGAACCATCGTCACTCTCAGAGTGAGAGTTAGACCTCTCACATGCTCCCACATCATCATAGGGGCAACCATAAAAATCTTCGTCCTCTCTATCTTCACCATAAGAATTGTGTTCAACATTTCTTTCATATCCTCCTCCAAAATAGTATCTCTCATTGTTATTCGGCTGTTTATCATGGCTACGATCATAGCCCCCATAATCACCATTATCCTCACATCCATAGCCCTCATCATCACAACCATAATCTCCCGTATCATAATCAGATGTGTCTGAGGCTATTGAGGACATGCTTACTTATAACTCTGTCTACCTACAAAGTGACAACTCACAAAAACAACAAACAACGTTAGCGTTATTAAAATGAAGTCACAATCGCTCAGGTTAACACACCTTTGATTGCCTCTCAAATTGGTGCGGCTAATGTTGAATATTGCTTATACTCAATTAATCTCAAGGTCTAAATTTCTACTCTTGGTCAAAATAGATTTTTATTCTAAGAAGAACGGATGACTCGATTTAATTAAACGGACTTGGATCAAGAAGTTAACTACGCAATAAAAATAAATGAAAGCACACAAAGAAAAGGAACTAACAAAGAAGTGAATTCAATAGCCAATAGTCAACAAGTAGAGTAGTTACGAGTTGAAAAAATCAGTTTAGGATTCTTGACAATGATCTAGAAATAAAAGAAAAGAAACTAGAATTCGGACCTGAGAAGAAAGGGTTATAACATGAGTTTCCGATCGCCAAATGCACTATTTTCTTCACCTAACGTGATGTTTAGCTTGCCAACTTAAAGATTGACTTGCCAAACTCTATCAATGGACAAGGAAACTCGGCGATCTAGGTGGAATTTCAGAAATGCACTGAATGGATTCGGCGACCAAGGCTGTGCTGGCGGAATTTTCGAGTAGCACCACCAAAATGAGGCCAACTCGGCGACCTAGCTGCCCAAAGTGTGAGACACCGAGTGGACTAGGCGAGCTAAGTCGGGGCTCGTCTAATGTTCGGCGTCTGCAATTGTACAACTCCAAAATTGGACCTGTTGTGGTGGGGGGGGGGGGGGGGGGGGGGGGGGGGGGGGGGGGGGGGGGGGGGGGGGGGGGGGGGGGGGGGGGGGGGGGG
>JAJOOH010006103.1:0-53675 GCA_029582605.1 Solanum gracilifrons
GTATTAAATGTGAAATTGTTGAGTTTATATTAGTTTTGTTATTTCTGTATAAAGTTGGGTGACAGTATTTAATTATTTGGGACGAGAAATGTATATAGTTTGAATGAATAATCGTTTTGTATGAAATGTATATTAAATGAGTATGAAAATGTATAAATTTGGTATGAATGATGATTGTTGTATGAAATGTGCATTAAGTGAGTATTAAATGTGAAATATTATGTTTTGTATGAAATTTGTTTTGTAATGTACTGTCTGAATGATATTTGTATGAAAAAATAATGACGAGTGTGTATAATTTTGTTGCTATTATAATGATTTTTATGGATGAAATTTGTATTGTCTTTGGAATGAAAAGTTAATATTATTTAACATATTTCTAATTGATTTGTATAATGTTAGACTAATTGTTTTTTTTTTTTAATGAAACAGAGAATTATGTTGATTTTCAAATGAAATGAATTATATATGAAAGAGGGTTGTTGATGTGAAATTCAAAAGGTCCAAAGTTACTTGCAGTAGATGTTGTCAAGTTGGCCACAACATGAAGCATGTTCAATTTATCCTGTGCAAAACTAATGACTGTTTATTTGTTTAGACTATATATAATTTTATTTTATTTTGTCGTTTATATTAATGTTTTGTTTTGATATGAAACATAATTGGTTTGAAGTGCATTATAAACTTAGTGTTTAATATACCGTTCATTCTTTATACACTGTTCATTCATTAATCATACAGATTGCATACTGTTAAAAATAAATTCCAGCTTAATACATAAGATAGTGTAAATATTAGTGATAATTATAAAAGGTAATTATGGTATCCTGAGTATTTAATTTAATGTAAGTTTACATGAATATTAATTTGGTTCTCAACTAGTGTCCTACTATAAATAAATTGAAAACAATGCAGTTAGTGTTTCATTTCCACACTAACTTCAGTTAGTGTCATACACATATTAATCAAAATTTCATACACATGTTATCCAAATAACATGCATAAAATTGATAAATTCATATAATCACACAATTTATGTCATTTGTCTATCAATATTATATCACAATTCATACAATATCCAACAATAAAATATTAAACTCATAGGCATACACGTATTAATCATATTTCACACACATTTCCTCCAAAAACATGTTTAGAATATAAAGTAAGCATAATGAGATTTCATTTAGAAAAAACCAGTAGTTTGACAAATCATACCATTTTCATACTAATTTAATAATTTATACCATAAACACAGTTAATAGACAATCACACCAATGTTAAAACATAATGCATACCATTTGTATACCATTATTATATCACAATTCATAAAATTTTCAAAATCAAAGCATTTAAGCATAGTCATACACATATTAATTAGATTGCAAACAGATTTCATCCAATAAATGTACATTTTGGAAACACACTGATATTTTCAAAATAGTATCTTGAAATTGTAATAAGCAATCAGTAATTCATATGTAAACGATATCTGCCTGAAAGAAAACATATGATATTATATATCATCAAATACTTAAACACAAAAAAATTGTCCAAAAGTTAAAAAAAAAAAACTTTTTGTTGTTCTTCTTGTTGATGGTTTTGAAGATGCTCCAACTTCTACATTTGTTTTTTTTTTCTTTTTTTCTTTTTTTCTTTTTGATTTCAGTAACAAAATCAAAATCGGAACAATTTTCCCCTTCCTCTTCTTCCCCTTTTGATTTGCAGTGGTGACCTTTTTTTTCTTCATTTTTTCTCTCTTTGTCGCTCCTTCAACTTAGATGAACCATCCGTCACCGGATTTTGAATATTCGCCGAATTTTCAACAATTTTAGGCGGGGGAGGGGGAGGGTTGAGTTAATATATTAAAATTTGAAACATGAACATCATCATTAGATGTTCCTTCACCCAATATGGGACTCTTTTGAGGCGTTTCAATGGGTTTCTTAGACATAATTTTGTTGGAACAAAAATTGGACGAAAGATTGAATGTTGGTGTAGTTGACTGGTGAGAAAAATGGGAGAGAAGAAGGTGAAAGTGGGGTGATAGCGTGTATAGTTGGATATGTGTAGGGAAAGGGTGGTGGGATTGACTAATGGGAGGTTATGAGTATAACATTAAATAAAGAAGTGTAATCAATGTAAAATCCATATAATTGTGTAAGAGATAATTATGGGGTATTCTTTATTTAAATAATTTAATAATAATATAAAATTATAAAAAATTACTTATTTAATAAAGTAAAATTTAATTAATTTATAAATAATTAGTGATATGTTATAACCCATAATTAAACTGTTATAAGCAAGATTTTTTTAAAACTAGATTTAAAACCTGTAATATTGACTCTTAAATGTGTATATGGGGTGATTTTTCCATTAAATAACTTAAGAGAGGGAAGAAGAATTTGGGGATTTTGGGCCTATTGCTGCCCAGAAACATGGGCCCAAAAGCTGCTGATTTTTTAAGCTTGGGCCCAATTTTGCCTTTCAAATCCTATCTATACACCAAGTGTACTGTTGTATACCAGTATATACTGCCTATTTTTTCAATGTATACTGATGTATACGAATGTATACATCATGTATCTGCTCGATTTCCTATATTCCTTGCTTCCAAGACCTATATTGGCTTCCATTCCTCTTTGATTGACCAAGGAATCGACTCGAGGGGAGAATTTAGGACCCCTATGGCCCCTTGTCATGCAAATAAGGAAATTTCGAGTCCAAAAGACTCTCATGGTGTTTTACGACAAAGAAAAGGAATGAATACAAATTAGTATATGATAAGAAAACAATTGACAATTAATAAGGCATACACGTAATATTGACTCATATAATTAGTAGACATAAACTATATACACATTATGAACCATGAACTAATAAGGAAGTGGGCAAATAACAACAATTTCATGAGTTAAAAAAAACGATAATCCAAAATAGACACAATCAACATGACAACATTTGAATATGACTAAAAAAAGAGTGAAGAACCTAATGCCCAACAGAGGGACATGAGCTATCATGAGAAATGCACAAGTTGAATGTAAACAAAATATTCAATAACTAGGAAGACTATTCTATTTATACTTAGGTTCTATATTAAACAAAGAAAGACAAAAGCATATCCATATTAGGACAAGTATGAGAAGAAACCAATAGCAACTTTACATTATTATTTATTATATATAAATGTCAACAACAATATAAAAGCAGAACAAATCAACTTAAATTGATACTTAATGATACCAAAAGAACAAATAATGCACAATCAGTATACAAGAAAAAGACATAAAATATCAATCACATCCTCCAACATGCTAACTAGCACATGTAAAGTTCCTTCTTCACAATATAATACCAAAAATTGTTTTAAAGGATACAAAATTGTTGCCACATAACAGATTTCACTACACCTTTTTTTAAAAAAAAAAAAACTTTAGACGCTAGACTCCAATATTGACATTTACGATTAGGCTCCTCCAATATGTTGTGATGAGGATGCTTACGGCAATTGGGATATGGGTGAATAATGTAAAGGATATTTAGAAGTTGGACATGTGTTATTCATTGATAGTCATTTTATCAGACAATGAATATAAACTCGTGCAAACAATTAGTTGTGATCACCTCATTCTCACCTTTGAAATCTTCATAGCAAACAGGGCAAGTTTGAATGCAAAACAGATAGGTGACATAACTAAAACCGGTAATAATAGTCTTTGAATCAACTGTCAGCCTACATCATAGGTTCCAAACAAATTTAAAAAGAAACTCTTAACAATAGAGACGCTTAAACGCCTTACACAGAAAGAGTATCGAGAAATTGAATATAACAGAGAACTACATCTTTAGCTCATACGGAAACTGAAATCGAAGAGATTGTTACCTTTTCGGGGGCAGCGAACTGAGACGACGAGCTTAACTACGAAGAACTACCACCCAGGGGCAGACCCACATGCACCTGTGAGGGTGCACGGCACCTGGTAACTTTTTTTAAAAACCCGTATATATATGTATAGACAGCTGATAAACGATTATATATTTAAATGTGCACCCTTATAACTAAAAGTTGGGGAAAAATAAGCAAATACCCCATAAAAGCAAAATAATTACAAACATATACCCCTTTACATTCATACTCCCACTAAAAAATTATACTATATACCCCATTTACTAATTTCGCTTAACTGATACTAAATTAGTATCATATATAATATAGGTATCATTAAGACTGATAATTTCGCTGACTTGATACTAAATCAGGATATACATATTGTATTGGTATCATTAAGGTTTGTTGTCAAGAAATTATTCATTAGAAAATGATACTATAAGAGTATATATATACTTTTATCACTACTAGAAATTTGTTGTTTGCCGATTACAAAATTAGTCGGAATGTAGTCGGAAAATGGGGTTTGCCGATACCTTCCGATTATTTTATAGTAGTCGGTATCTTGAACGTCGGTAATTCTTTACCGACTACAGTAGTCAGCATTTTCCGAGTACGGTAGTTGGAAAATATAAAACAAGAACCGACCATAAAGTACCTAAATTGCCAACTATTGTAGTCCGAAACTATTAAAATAATAATTTAATAATTAAAACAATGCCGACTACAGTAATCGTAATAGTTCAACAATTAAATAATTAATTAATATATATTCCTATTATTGTGGTCGGCATATTATTTATTTGTTAATCATTTAAGTACTTTTTCGACTACTACAGTCGGTATACATAATTAATTTATTCACTATTTAGGTAATCTGTCGATTACTGTAGTCGGCAATTTTAATTTTCTAAAAAGAATTATATGATATTGCATACTATTGTAGTCGAAAAAACTACATTTTACTACTGAAAAATGTTGTAAATTAATACTATCATCCATCCACAAAAACTCAACAATAAAATCAAACATCGAATACATTCCTAACATTCAAATTTCATTCAATTCAATTGAGTCTAAAAGCTCAAGCATCATCAAAATAAAGTCTAATAAGTATTAAGTTGTTATTCAAAAAGGAAGTAAATAGTTCAAAACACGTCTAAATCTCATAGAAAATGTCTAAACAACCATAAAACAATCTACTATTCATCAGAGTCGGTCCCTTCACTTTCATCAAATTCAGCCATATGTTTCTCCATGAATTTATGTACTTTAGCAAAGTTAGCTTCAGATGATTGAAGTCGTTCTGTAAGCTCTGAAATTTGTCTTCGCATTGCTTTCATTTCTTCCGAAGATTGAGAAGTAGAAGCACCAGACAACAATGATGATGGATGAAACGAGAAAGGTTGTTCTCCAAGCTCGTAAACTCTACCTTTGTTCACACCTCCTGCCACATTTGGCCATATTGATGTAATATCACTAGATGATGTGGAATCAGCCTCTGAAGTGAGATGTGCCTGACGCCATTCATCCAAGCCTCTCTGAAATCTAACCTGAAATAAATGTATATATAAATCAATAATCTTATTTCTTTCAGACATAATACACAATTAAGTAAAAAGAGACGACCATCACAAAGGAGGAAAAGAATTAAACATGTTTCCCTTCAATGAAACAAAAGTTTCATAGGCATTTCTCTGGTTACAGCTTGCAGCCTCTGAACAAATTATTTCAACATCTGGCTGAAATCGTGCTAGAAATTTTTGACCACGTTAGAGGTGCCTTGTAGTAGTATGAAATTAATAAAAGGCCTAAAGCTACTTTCAATGCTCATGGTGTATACCTTACTACATCTCAAGCATCTCTAAAGAAACCACTATTATAAACATCAGATCCTGCACTTTTGTTAATACAACCTTTTATTACCTCATTTCTAGTAAAAGTTTCAAGTAGTTGCACTTATTGATATACAGATAACTGATTTCCACGATTTCCATTTTTTAAGAACACTTCTTCGGCATTTTGTTTTTGTCCAACTTCCCTTTCCCCTAATAGTTGAGAAAAATGCCTTACAAATATAGTAGCGATCTGTTCAGATTAAGTCTGCATCTGGATGTTCTCATCTTGAAACTGAGAATTGTTTTTTGAAGCCTTTTCTATTTGACAATGGAATAAAAATATTGATTATTACCATTCCCTAGTCTCAACCAAATTGTTTTGCTTCTTTGAATCATCATCACTTCTGTCAAGTAGCTCACCCTTTTAAATTCCTTATCAATTTCTAATTCCTCCTATTGTTTTAGCTTATTGTGCCACCTACAACTTCCCTCTAACCGTATTAATTCCTCATCTAACAAACTTGCAAAATGTTGAGTATGTAACTTTCGTAGCTTGTTATCTCTCTCTACTTGTCATCTCAATTAAGGTATTTATCCTTAAACTAATTCTATCTTTCTTAAATTAACCACTTCATGTTCTTATACTAATTTAAGCTACTTACAGTACTATGCTATCTGTCACATTATGAACATTTTCCAACTGGGCTTTCTACTCTAATTAAGATGAGAAAAAAGGAAAATTAAACATGTTTTGAACCCGGAAACTTAAACCAAAGTAACTCTCAAATATTGGCTCTTGTATGCTGAATCTACAACCTATGTAATATATTACTCAAACTGAAACTTCAGGGAACTAATAAATATATCTAAGCTCGAGGATATATTTTAACACAAAGAGTAATAACAACAAAGAGAAACCATAACAAACGCAAGGAAATGCCTAATTGAGGAATACATCCATATGTTGCAACTACTAAATCTATTTTTGAAACAATTTTCTAATTCAAACAATCCTTGGAAGGTTCCTCGAGCAAAATTACATGCTAAAGAGTAATAGACTTTACAGTACCTCAATCAAATATAAACCCTAAAGAAGAAGAGACTTTATAGTACCTCAACCAAATTGAAACCCGAAAAAGGAGAAGAGTTTACATTACCTCTTTCAAACGATTCTGGAAACAATCTGCTTTCAGATTCTGCAAACGATTTGTCCTCAACCAAAGTGAAAAGAATCGCTTGGAGAAGAGTTTACAGAGTAATTTTAGAGAGATGCTAGTCAGTGAAAAAATAGGTCAGAATACTATTACTTTACCTTTAGAGTAATTTTCTCTTTTTAAATTAATGTTTTCTTTTTTAATTAATGTTAGTGAAAAAACGGAACACTAGTCAATTTTCTCTTTTTTAAACAATTTTACAATATATGGGTCAGAATTTATGTAACATCTCGCACCTAGAAACGACTATAAAGAGTTTAAAATATGAAAATATTAATTTTTGGAAAGAATAAGGAAATCTGGAAATTTTGTCTAAGTTAAGAAAGTGAGTTTTGGCCATTTTCAAACGGTCATAACTTCTAGCTCAGGATGAGTTAGGAGTAGATCTTGATATGGTTGAAAATATCTTGGAGAGATATTTCCAACTCTGCCTAGATTACATGATTTTGACATCGTATGAGTGAGTTATGCCTTTCGGAAGTTGGGCTGTTGGATTGAGGAAAGTCCCAATCCGGTTTTAGGGAAGGGCAAAGTAGTCTTTTCTCCAATTAATTTCCTAATTTGATTTTAGGGATTTATTGGGGTAAAAGCATGAATTATTCAGTTTGGAGAATTGAGAAATACGCTTAGGGCTTGGAGAAGAGAGAAAAGAAAAAAGAAAGGGAGAAAAAGGCAAGAATTCGTCAAGATCATCCAAGCTTGCTAGTGGAATTCGTCAGGGGTGATCCCTATTAAGTTATGTGAGATCTTTTCCTGTTGGGTTAGTTCACCCACACACCAACTTATTTCAATTCATTGATTTTGAGTTGTGTACATGTTGAAGAAGTGAGGTTCTTGAAGAACAAATTGTAGAATTCTTGTTGGTTGAGTTGTTGATGCTTGGGGTGAATTGATTCATGTTTCCAGGTTGTTTTGCAAGTTAGATTTGTTGTATATTGAGGGTCCAATTGATCCTAATTGTTTGGGGAAAGAATTATGGAAGTTAGGGGAGTTTAGAGATGACAAACGGAAGAGAAAAGTAGGAAGTCGCTGGGCAAAAAGGGTTGCGCGTCGCGCCTGCCAGAGCGCCACAAAAACATCTCTGAAGTTTGGCCTCTGACGTGTCGTGCCAGCCAGAGCGCCAGCCAGGTTTCTCTGAAGTTTGAGGGCTGGCGCCCCGCGCTCTCAGAGCGCCAGGGACGCCAGTTCTCCCCATTCGTTCCCCACCTTTTCGTACTTGTTCCTAAGCAATGTACCTACATTTTCTAGTTGATTCCAACACTCTAAGGTACATCTAAACATCATGAAATCATCCATAAACATGAGATCATGAGCCTTGAATCCATAATTCAATTCAAGGAAAGTTAAAGATCAAAGTCAAAGAAGTTAAAAGTCAAGTCTAGAAGTTTAAGAAGCAAGTCAAAGCAAAGTTCTTAAAGTTTTCAAGAGTCTTTATTAAACGTTTTAACTTCGTTTTAAGGCTCAAGTTTCAAGTTAAGCAAAGAGTAAAGAGTTGAGGTCATTTCTCAGAAAACTATTAGGGAACTAAGTATTCCCAAAGAGTCTATAAATGTTTTCACATTTGAGTAAGAAAAAGGGAACATCGATTCCAAGAGAGATTTTAAGCTATGTTTTTAGTAATTATCTCAATTCAAAGAAAGAGTTTTGTTTTTACAAACATATGAGTTAAGTATATTTTGGGAGTAGTATTGAGCACCGATATGGGGATGCGAGTTCATATTAACTCAAGTCTCCATAAACCATGTAGCCATCATGGGTAGTAAATGATCATACTTTTTAGATGACTCCTTAAGATGCTTTTAGCATAGACTAGTGGATCTACTAAGTTAAGCGTTTTATATGATGGCAAAGTATAGGACAGTTCGGGCAACGTGGGCAAGACGCTGAATCACCACTTAGGCTCATAGTGGTGGTTGTCGGTTAGAGAATCTCCTACTAAAGTTATATTACTTTTATATTTAAGTAAAGTTGAGTTTGTTATTGATTTATCTTTAACGAACTAAGTTGTTTACACTGTTTTACAAGCTTTATATATATATATTGCATGTGTCTTATTGCTTTATATTGAGTTCAGTTATTCATGAGTTAAACAGAGCCAAGGTAAGTGTTCCTTTGTACTCCTTTCAAGCTTAAGTTATTGTTTAGCATTCCAACTCGCATACTCGTACATTCAATGTACTGATGTCAGTTGGCCTGCATCTTATTATGATGCAGACGCAGGTAACCAGGATCAGCATCCAGCGCGCCGTTGATCTAGATGAGCACTCCAGAGTCAGTGGTGAACCTCCTTGCATTCCAGAGGACTCTTTTATTTCGCTTTCCTAGTTTTCTTTATTAGGGTGTTGTGGGGTCTGTCCCAACATCCATCTCAGTATTATAGAGGCTTCATAGACAGTCAGACAGATAGTTTTGAGTCTCTCAGCTATGTATTTGCAGATACTTTGTTTTGAGACATAAGTTGTCATTTTGGCTAAGATGTTATCATTTAAACTATTACTTGAGTTTATTTTGTTGAGTTAAGTCTTCCACTGAGTTAAGTAAGTCAGGCCAAGGGTTCGCTTGGGGCCAGCAACGGTCTTCGAGTGCCAGCCACGTCCAAGGTGTAGGCTCGGAGCGTGACAATTTACTAACTAAAAAAATATTTATAAAGTAAAATGTTGATGCCTAGGATGGAAGTAGGGACCTTCACTTTTATTACTTTACTATAATCAAAAAATTAAATCAATATTTAATTTAAAAATATAGTAAAACTGTCGACTATAGTAGTCGCCAATTAAAAATATTTTTTAATTATTTTAACAAAGTTCTAACTACTGTAATCGGAACACTAGTCAATTATTTTGTTGACTTTATTTCATAAAACTTAGGACTTCATTAGTCGAAATCAGTGTCAGTAAACTTTTAAAACAATTAAAATAATATAAATTTTAATGTACCGATTAAAGTAGTTGGAAAATTTTCCAGATTTCCGATTACATATTTATAGTCAGGATTTGTAGTCGGTAAATAACTTATTTCTAGTAGTGTATAGTATCATTGACTAATGAGTAATTTCTGAACAAGAAACATTAATGATACCACAACAATATACATATATACTCTTATAGTATCTTTGACTATAAGTAATTTTTGAACAAAAAACCTTAATGATACCAATACAATATATATATACTGATTTAGTATCAGTTAAGCGAAATTATCAACCTTAATTATACCAATACAATATATGATACTGATTTAGTATCGCTTGAGCAAAAATTATAACCCTTAATGAATGGGGTACGGAATGTAATTATTTATGAGACAATGGGTATTTCAGGAATTACTTTGGATTTGGGTATGAACTTGTAATTATTTTAGATTTTATGGCCCATTTATGTAGTTTTTGCTTAGCTAAATTGGTTGATGTTACACCCTCGCGGTGGGACTGTGCGAGTTCGAATCCTGAGGAAGCTACCATTTTTTTAACTTTAAAATAAGCTTTTTCTTTAGAGTTAAAACCTTTTTGAATTTTTTTTATTAAAACTCATTTTTGCCACCTCATCTGGTCCCACCCCTTTCTTAACTAAAAGCAAATAAATGCCCTAGCACAATTCTAAACAAAATATAAGACTACTAGAAAATCTACAATTTGCACAATTCTAAACAAAATATAACATTGCTTGAAAATTTACAACTTACAAGAATTCATCACTACATAATTAAAGTTCTACTTCTATTATCTCAACATAAATTGGTAAGTTCTTCTTTTTAAACGTTTTACTTGTAAAAATTTGTTGATGAATAATGTTATTTTAAAGCATACCCCAAAAATGCTATGATTACTTCTCCAAAAAATGTTAATGTTACCATTGTGTCATTCGTAGCCTTACCCCTGAGTCACTCATAGTAGTGCCCCCACCTATCTTTAAATTCTAGGTTCGCTTCTGCTACCACCACTATGAGCCTACTTCGATGACTTCCGAAAAATAAAATAACTTCAAATTTTAATAGAGGAGACTCAAACTCTCTGTTGTTTTTTACTCTTTCCGGTTGTGTTTTTACTGTAATTTTATGTGTATCCCCTATCTCTCTAGGAACGATGAGTATTTATAGGGGAAGAACTAGGACAGATTTGGGGGAAAACCAGTTGAAAATTTGAATTATTTTGCTCCTTTCAAAGCAACAGTGTAAGGAGATGGGAATCTCTGAAAAGAGGAGAAAAACGGGACGATAAAGTGATCGTCTAGACCACTAGGTTATGGGTTCTGCAGGGAAAGGAGACGCAATTTTCGGGTCTGGTCAGCCGCGATTTGCTGCTGGATTTCTGGGGAAGAAGACGTTGGTGTACAAGGATGGGGTCGGGTATGCTGTGTTGTTGTTGTATGTTAGGTTTGATGTGTATGTATTGCTGATGTTATTAAGAATGGTGGGTTGGGTCGAATGGAAACAAAAGTGGGCTGGAATTTGGTATTGTTATTGGCCTGGGAATTAGTCCCAAGTTTAGTCTATCACAAATGGGTTAGTGTTAAATAAGAGAGAGGTCAAATCGAAATTGAAAATTTTACCCATTTGATTAAAATTTTAGCCAATTGAATTTAAGAACTTAGCCAATTGAGCTTAATTAGTTAAATTCGGCCAAATCTCAATCAAAATGAATTTAAACAAAATTAATTAACGAGCTTCTTAAACTTAACGAAATAAAAAAATTAATTTACTTGTAAACAAATTTATTGAAAAACATAACTTAAACTAATCAAACAAATACTTAATTAAAGCAAAAATCTTTTTGAGATGGTTTTCGAATATTCTTAAAATATATTAATTAAATACATAATTATAAAACATATATTATTTAAAAATTATAAAAATGATACAACTAATTAAAATGACTTGCAAACTATATTTATTTATTTTTTTGAAATTGTATAAAACTAATTATTTTAAATTATTTGGCATTGAAGAAGCTCGATGATTAATCTATAAAATGGAGGTAAAAAATTGGATGGCAACAGTTGTCCCTCATTTGACTTGGATTGATGAAAGAAATTCAAGGTAAATGAAATTGACAAATCCAATTTTGACCGACCACATCTTCATGTCTTAGACAAGGGATTTTGGTATGGGCATTAGGAATTATGGCCGAACCCCGTTATCGGGTTTCCTACATATCTCAGGCTATATGAGAATCGAGGACACTTGTAGTTTGATGTGCTTAATTTGACGCGTGATTATGAAAGAATTCGAAAGTTATCCGGTATCAAATTATGAAGAGACCGGAATGCCTGGGAATAAGATTTAAGAGAGAATGACGAAACATAGTCGAGTTCTCAATATTGATCCCGCCTACATATCTTTAGACCTTAGGAATATATCAGATTGTTGGTAGTTTGACACGATCGGTGAAAAGAAAATCTATTATGCAAAATAACCTTTGGTTCTGGAGGAGTAACAAGTAATTCGAGTATGAAAAAGGGGCTTGCAACCTCTTAGCCATGAATGTGGGGTCCTTCACACCCATAATTAAGAACTTACATGGATATAATTTCCAAAGCTCTTGGTGTATTGTCACTCAGATTAGAAAGTTACCTCCGATGAAGAGTGAAAAGTTTCTCGAATGTTGAATTGAAACTGACAAACCCAAAGAAAAATCCACATGCCTTCTGATAAAGGTGTGATTTGATTGTAGTGGAAGCTTCTCCTCAATTCACATCCTAAGAGTTTGATATTCCTCTTCGTACTATGTCCCAATTTGCTGCTAAGAAAAAGTTTCACGTTGTATTGCATCCTTTTTTATTTCGTCCGCACTTGTGGTTTGATTTGAGAATTCATCCTCTTGGATACTCTCGACAAAGACTGAAATAGAGAAGTGATATGTTTTACCATATTTGACATATTTTTTTCTTTAAATGTTCTGACGTCAGCCTCCGTCGATTTTGATGCAGTAGATGATGAATTTGATATGATGCTACAATGATGATGACTTTCTCGTTAATGCAATATTGTTGATGACGATACTTCATTGATAGGATGATGTTGCTACATTGATGATGAAGATGTTGATGCCTTATTTATAAGATGATGCTGCTACATTGATGATCCATTGGCAGGATGATGTTGATCTAATGGTAGGATGAAGTTATTGAAGCTTGATTGGTAAGATAACGATGGTTTATCAGCAGGATTCTGCTGATCCATTCAGCAATAATATTATCACCTTTGATAATATAATACAGATGACCCTCTCGGTGATTTGAATATGCAATGGCCCTGTTGGCAATGGAAGATGTAATGGCCCTCTCGGGTTTTGTAGATGATGGCCCTCTCGGCGTTTGAAGATTTTATGGCCCTCTCAGCGATTGTAGATGATGACCCTCTCGGCGTTTGAAGATGCAATGGCCCTCTTGGCGTTTGAAGATGATGGCCCTCTTGGAAGTTAAATATGCGATGTCCCTCTTGGAAGCTTGAATGCAATGTCCGTCTTGGCATTTGAAGATGATGGCTCTCTCAGCATTTGAAGATGTAATGGCCCTCTCGGCGGTTTGAATATGCAATGAACCTCTTCGCGGTTTGAATATGATGGACCTCTCAGGGGTTTGAAGATGATGGCCCTCTCGGCAGTTTGAAAATGTAATGGTCCTCTCGGCAGTGTGAATACGCAATGGCCTTCTCGGTGGCTTGAATATAATGGCCCTCTAGGCATTTTGAATATATAATGGCCCTCTTGGAGGTTTGAATATGATAGCTCTCTCAGCGGTTTGAAGATGCAATGGTCATCTCTGTGGTTTGAAAATGATGGCCCTTTCAGCGTTTGAAGATAATGGCCCTCTCAGCATTTGAGATGCAATGGCCCTCTCGCCATTTGAAGATGTGATGGCCCTCTCAGCGGTTTGAAGAGGCAATGACCCTCTCGGCGGTTTGAAGATGATGGCCCTCTAGGCGTTTGAAGATAATAACCCTCTTAGTGTTGGAAGAGGATGGCCCTCTCGACATTTGAAGATGATGACCCTCTCGGCATTTGAAGATGTAATGGCCCTATTGGCGGTTTAAATATGCAATGGACCTCTTGGTGGTTTGAATATGATGGACCTCTCAGCGACTTGAAGATGATGGCCCTCTCGGTAGTTCGTATATGTAATGACCCTCCCAGCAGTTCGAATATGTAATGACCCTCTCGGCAGTTCGAATATGTAATGTCCCTCTTGGCATTTGAAGATGCAATGGCCCTCTCGCTTTTGAAGATGCAATGGTCCTCTCGGCATTTAAAGATGATGGCCCTCTCAGCGTTTAAATATGTAATAGCCCTCTCGGCGTTTGAAGATGATGGCCCTCTCAGTGTTTGAAGATGCAATGGTCCTCTCGGCATTTGAAGATGCTAGCCCTCTCAGCGTTTGAAGATGATGGCCCTCTCAGCGTTTAAAGATGTAATAGTCCTCTCGGCGTTTGAAGATGATGTCCCTTTAGGCATTTAAAGATGCAATGGCCCTCTCGGCGTTTGAATGTAATGGCCCTCTCGACATTTGAAGATGATCTCCATCTAGGTGTTTGAATATGCAATGGACCTCTTAGTAGTTTGAATATGATGGGCCTCTTAGCTGTTTGAAGATGATGGCCCTCTCGGCAGTTCGAATATCTAATGACCCTCTCGGAATATGTAATGTCCCTTTTGGCATTTGAAGATGCAATGGCCCTCTCTCTTTTGAAGATGCAATGGTCCTCTCGACCTTTAAAGATGATAGCCCTCTCGGCGTTTAAATATGTAATGGCCCTCTCGGCGTTTGAAGATGATGGCCCTTTCAACGTTTGAAGATGCAATGGCCCTCTCGGCGTTTGAATGCAATGACCCTCTTGGCATTTGAAGATGCTAGCCCTCTCTGCGTTTAAAGATGATGGCCCTCTCAGCGTTTAAAGATACAATAGTCATCTCGGCATTTGAAGATGATGTCCATTTAGGCATTTGAAGATGCAATGGCCCTCTCGGCGTTTGAATGTAATGGCCCTCTCGACATTTGAAGAAGATGGCCCTCTCGGCATTTGAAGATGATGGCCCTCTCATCAGTTTGAATATGTAATGGCCCTTTCCGCGTTTTTAGATGATGGCCTGCTCGGCAATTTGAAAATGCAATGGTCCTCTCGGCGGTTTAAAGATAATGGCCCTCTCGGCGTTTGAAGATGCAATGACCCTCTTGGCGTTTGAAGATGTAATGGCGCTGTTGGCGGATTGAATATGTAATGGCCCTCTTGGTATTTTAAGATGCAATGACTCTTTTGGCATTTGCATACATAATAGCCCTATTGGCATTTGAAGATGATTGCCCTCTCGGCAGTTTGAATATGTAATCGTTTGTAGATGATGACCCTCTCGGCGGTTTGAATATGCAATGGCCCTCTCGGTGGTTTGAAGATGATGGTCCTCTCGGCGTTTGAAGATGCAATGGCCTTCTTGGTGTTTGAAGATGTAATGGCCCTCTCGGAGGATTGAATATGTAATGGCCCTTTTGTCATTTTAAGATGCAATGGCCCTCTTGGCGTTTGAAATTGATGGCCCTCTCGGCGTTTGAAGATGTAATGTCCCTCTTTGCATTTGAAGATGCAATGTCCCTCTCGGCGTTTGAAGATGCAATGGTGGCCCTCTCGGCGTTTGAATATGTAATGGTCCTCTTGGCATTTGAAGATGCAATGGCCCTTTTGGCATTTGCATATATGATGGACCTCTCGCCATTTGAAGATGATGTTCATCTGGTTGGTGGTATTATATCATTTGATAATACTGTAGAAATGTCCATTGGGGTGGCAAAAATGATGTCCCTCCGTGTGGTTCACATTACCAGGTCTGATATCGATAGGATTTGAGAATATTTTTGAACATTCTTGTTGCTTAGAAATGTAATTTGATGTCATTTAAGATGTTTGTACATGTTGAGAGTGATGCTTTCAGTTGTTCCTATTTTGAACATTTTGTGTTCATTGCGACTCATGCTTTGTTGGATATTTGAACGAGGTGTTGTTGTTCTTATTCTATAATGTTTCTGTTTCTTCTAAAAACTTCAATGACTTTCCTACATCCAAAGAAAATTTGTCAATTTCAGGGTGCTGCTCGCCTTTTTTACTTCTCCATATTCGTTGAATGGAGGAATATGATGATCTTGAGTCAATCTCATAGATTCGTATCCACAAAAAAAATTGTTAGTTCTTAAAATAAATTGATATGTGTTGACTTCTTCAATCGCTTGCTCCTTGTCTTGCTATCTTCAGTTCATCACTCTGATCTATTGCTTCTTGATAGACATAAGATGAAATTATACAAAACATTTGACATATTTTGAAAAATCTTAAAGGAAAAGGAACTTTTTGAGAATCAATTTGAAAAAAGCCATTGTCAAATGTCATGTCATGCATAGCTTAAATGAAGGTCCTTGGTTCAAATTTTTGACATGTCCAATAGATTGTTCTGGAGAATTCAAAAGATCCTTGAAGCTTGAGAAATTTCTAGCATGGTCCTCCCGAAATCTACTATGATTGGGAAGTTTTGCAGTTGACTCTGAAATCCAACGGTGTCGGAGATTGTTGAAGTTGACTATAAAACTTTAACGATGCCAAAGATCATTTTAAGTTAACTTTAAACTTCTAATCATGATGTTCAAAACTTGTTCGAGAGATCCTCTTCTTGAGAATTTTTGAGTCCCTCTCAAAAATTATGTCCCGATTTCTATTATAAAGGAAAATAAAAATCTTACAGGAGATATGACCGAACCCTTATGGCGCCTACGTATCCCGTTGAGGCAGGAATCTAGTCAAACGTAGTTCCCCTCTCGAGGATTAACAAAAATATGAAATTTTTATGAGGAATCGACCGAGGTCGACATAGGCCGCCTACGTATCTCATTCTTGAGAATTTAGGTCAGACGTAGTTCAAACAAGAGATAATTTTCTAACATAAGATGATTACAAGCAAATAATGCGATTACAGGAAACGAAATAGAAAAAATTGTGAATCTCCAAATATAGTAGCTCTTGATAGCACTTGAGTTGATTGGTCACTTTGTGAGATAACTGACTGCACCTAACCACGACATGTCATCAACAAATGTATCGACGTATTACATAAGTAACTTGTTGAATTCTCTTTTTCTGAGCTTCTGTTAGATGGATCACGATTCTGGCCTCTCTGACACAGTCATCCTTTCTAGATTCGATTTTTGTGTCATGCAGATTTGACTTATCCTGATCCTCGAATTTTGTGGGAATTTCCAATGACCCACCGGAAATCCCCACGAGATGGATGAATCCTCATATTTCCACAACCTAGTATCATAGGGATGCAAATCTTGCTTCTCTAGTGTAAACATTAGCCATCAACTAATGTATAAAATGTAGTTTATCCTAAACCCATAATGATATATTTGTACACTAAGGGTTAGGGTTAGGGTTAAGGTTAAGGTTAAGGAAGAGGATGAACTAATGGGCTCAAAGGCTAATTAGCACACCTTATGGATGGACCCGACCCAATAAATATTTTCAACATTTGGTTTGACTCTGTTTATTTGGATCTTCTATAGTAGAGGATGGGGGGTAGTAGATGTTAAAACCTTGCAATGGTTAATATTTAACAATAGTTAAATGTTTCCAACTTTTTCATAAATTGGATAGCAAAATTTAATAAATTAATTTTGGGATATATATATTAATGGTATTTTCTTCTAGATAAATTTTTTTCCTTTTATTTTATTCATTCTTTTAAATCGAATCCTGAGAAAAGTTTTGAATTTCTAACTATAATTACAATTCCTCGAGTAGATAGGAATTCATATAAGATTTCATCTTAATATCTAAAATTGATTCCAGATTTAGTAAACTGAGGACCATGTTTGTACATAACAAATAACTATGATTTGAAATCATGTTGATTTGAAGTTGAAATATAATGACCCTCGAGTCATTTGCTTATTTATGTGTTTCTTCCCTATTTTTTCCCTCCAGTAGCTTCTATGTTGTGTATTTGATATGTTAGGAAGAGTGGCATGTTTCTCAAGGTAGTTACGAGAGTTTTGGGTGAGATTTGCTATTTTGGAGCTTTTATTTGGAAAGGGTTGACTTCGGTTAACATCCTTGGTAAGCAGGTTCGGGTGGGATTTTCTATAGCGTTGTTAGCTTAAGAATGTTGAGTTTGGACTAGTAGGACCCTTGGTTGGGACTACATAGTGGTTGGGTTGAGTTTGGGATGAAATCTTAACAATAATTAAAATACGCTATCAAATTAATTTGGAGTGACACGATGGAAATTTTCAGAATTTGAAACTTGACTTGGGCTGGCATCATCCCACTGTAGCAGCCGGTAGGTCACTATAGCGGGCTAACAGGACCAGAAACTAAAAATGTGGAATTTATATTAGGAATCCTGATCTTTAGTTGAAAAAAGAACAAGGGTTACTCCAAAAATTCTCCTACACTGCTTTAAGCTTGGGAAACTCTCTGTAATAAGTTCATCTGAAGACTCGGTCTCGGGTCTCCATGGAAAAGCAAAAACACTGACCCCCTCTACTGCCTCCCATCTGAGTCGTACCTCTCTAACTCCGTCATGCGGAACCATAGCACCACTAGCACCCCTACTTGGCATCCGACAACTTCTGCATGTCTAAGCTTTACCTAACATCTAGTCTAAGGCTCTGGTGATCTCACCAGAACTAAAAAAACTAGGTTTGGATTCTCCCTAACCCTAAGTAGGGCACTGTCAAAAAATATGATACGGGTCTTCACAACTATAATCACACCTCTAAACTGGAGACTGCTATGACGATCCAAAGAAACCAGTATAACCACCTCAGCCCACTGGTCTCTATTGTAAACCATGAATACTCTTACCTAAACTGTAGGTACTATGGGTTGTTAGACAACCTTCAGATGCCTATATGGTTGCCTAACTAGTCCCTGGCACTAGAAGGAACTACTATTCCCGATGGATCCCTTACTGCCAAAAATTGACCTGAAGTACGAGACCTCTTATCTCTATTATCTCCAAACTCCTCACGCTCCATTAACTCCACCTCGTTGGCGGTTCCCACTATAAACTAAAAGAAAGCCCCCTCGTGAGATGCTTTAAATACTATAAAACAAAATGGCGTAGAACAATTCCCTCATGAACCTACGAATCATCTCTGACTTGTTCAAAACGATAACTAGGGGATGTTTAGACAATTGATAAAAATGAGTCTCATACTCTGCAATTATGAGGCTCTCATATCTCAAAATCTCAAATCCCATGATCTCCTCCTTCACACTCCAAGGGACAAAACGGTTATATAAAGCACAAGCAAACACCTCTCAAGTCAGTAGTGGAGATCTAATCGGTATAGATCTCAAATTAATAAACTATCCCCTACTCCCTAGCTGGGCCACGTAACTGAACTACAATTTAATGAACCCGATGAGACTCAACCAAGCTAACTGTATCAAGCAACTCTCGACATGTAGACAAGAACTCATATGCACCCTTGCTCTTTCCACCCTGAAACTAAGGTAGATCCATCTTTATGAACTTCTCATATTAATGTTGCTCCTCACCACATAACACGAGAAAAGGTGCACCCTGAGATCCAACTCTGGTAAAGGATCTTCATCAATCATATGACCCACTAGTGGTTGTTTCGTCGTACCTTGGACAAGTGGAACTTAACTTTGGTCTGGGGTTTGATCCCCTACTCTAGTCTGAGAACCCTACAATGTGCCTGTTACACCCCCATTTTGAGTAAAATCCTCTAGTACCCCCAACACTCTCAACAAGGTGTCCTACAGTAACGATGCCATAAGGTACTCTGGAGAAACTTGGTGTCACAACCCGAGCCTACACCCTGGACGTGGCTGGCACTCGAGAACCATTGCTAGTCCCCAAGCAAGCCCTCATTGTCACCCCCCGAGCCTACACCCTGGGCAGAACTGGCATTCGAGAATCATTGCTTGCCCCAAGCGAACCCTTGGTCTGGCTTACTTATTCAGCGAAAGACTTAATTCAACATAACTGTACCTTTAAAAGTAAACTGAAAACTCAAAGATAACTGAGAATGTATTAAAATAACATTCACTGGACAAAGTGGCAACTCAAGGCTCAACATAATAGAATAAAAATGAAAAGAATAAAGAACTAACAACTGAGAATGTCTATGAAACCTCTAACAACTGAGATAGATGTCGTGACAAGACCCACGACATCCTAATGAACTAAAAATAATGAAAGCAATAAAAGGTATCCTCCGAAAGCAAGGAGGCTCACCAACAAATCTGAAGCTCAACTAGAATCAACGATGCGCTGGATACTGATCATGGTTACCTGTATCTGCATCATAAAAAGATGCAGGCCAAATGGCATCAATACATTGAAAGTACGAGCATGCGAGGGGAATACTAAAACAAGACTTAAGCTTGAAAGGAATTGAAAGAACAAACATGGTCTCAACTCAACTGAACCGAACTGAACTCATTTCAATACAAAGCAGTATAAATAAGTGCATTATAAAAAAAAGCTTTAAAACATGGATATTAACTCTATGTATTTAGAAATACAATAGTAACTCTATATGTATGCAAAGATACAATATAAACTCTGGATGTCTATGAACATACAAGTAACTACGTGTATATAATAATGCAAAATACTTTTGTGGGAGTTTCTCTAATCGACAACCATCACGTAAGAGCTATTGTGATGATACAGTGTTTTGCCTCACGCTGCCAGGGCGGTCCTATACCTTACCGAGGGTATAAAACCTGACTACTAAGTGGATCCACTATTATATGCTAAAAAGCACTAAGGAATCATCTAAAAAGTATGATCCTTTTCTACCCATGGTGGCTACATGGTTTATGGGGGCTGGTAATTGTCTGAACTCGCTCCTATATCGATGTTCAATACTACTCCCAAAATATAATACTAGCTCTTATGTTTAAAAACATAACTTCTTTTTGTGGTTTGAGATATTTTCTCAAAACTAGCTCAAAGGCTATCTTGGAAAACAAAGTTTCCTCTCTTGCTTAATTGTGAAAGCATTTACTGTTTACTGAAAAACTAGCTCAAAGGATCTTTTGGAAATCAAAGTTTCCTTTCTTGTTTAAATGTTAAAATATTTTACTCTTTGGGAATACATAGTCCCCATATACTCTTTTGAAGAAATGAACTTCAATCTTTACACTTTACTTAAATCAAAACTCAGTTCTTAAAACAAAGTTAAAATATTTGTAATAGACTTTTGGAAAACTCTTATGAACTTCTTTTGACTTGACTCTTAACTTCTCTTGACTTGACTCTTAACTTTCCTTGAATTCAATTATGGATTCAAGGATCATGATCTCATGTTTTGGATGATTTCATATTGTTTAGTCGTACCTTAGTGTAGAGATCAACTAGAAAACATAGGTACGTTTCAAGGGAACTCGTACGGAAAGAAGAGGGAAAGGGTAGAAGACCTGGCGTCCCTGTCACTCTGAGTGGCACGGGGAGCCATACCCAAAACTTCAGAACTTGCGTTGGGGTACACTGGCTGGCGCGATGCCCCAGAACCCAAACTTCAGAACCCCAAGTGGGGCGCTCTGGCTAGCGCAGCGCCCCAGACCCATGCCCAGAAAATCTCCAATTTTTCTTGCTCGTTTTTCAACATTAAACCCTCTAGATTCAATTGGTTCTTTCTCCAAACACATAGATTCAACTACATAACCAAAATATGCAAGAATCTACTAAAAATGACATCTAATTTCATGAATTTAGATCAAGAACTTCTCACCAAATTCAACAATCAAGAACCCAAAAGAAACTTCAAACAAATCGATCAAGAACTCAATTTTAATACTTTCAAGAACATAATTTCGCTGAATAAAATCATGATTGGCGTGTGGGTGAACTAACCCAACACTATGTGATCTCACATACCTCGTAGGGATCAACCCTTGGCGAAATCCTCAAGCAATTCTTCAAGAACTCGACGATTCCAAGCTTCTTCTCCTTTTTTCTCCTCTTCTTTTCTCTTCTCTCAAAACCCTAACTTATTTTTGTGAAACGTAAACTGAATCCAATCATTTTAGACCCCAAATTAATTACCAAAAATGCATTTAAGTAATTGGGTAGTGAAAAGACCATAATACCCTTCGAAAATCCAGTTTTGACTTTCCTTCTCTAGACATAATGGGCATATCTTCGTCATACGAACTCGTAACTAAGAAAACTCGGTGGCGTTGGAAAGATAATTTAAAGATCTTTCCTACGGTATCCTATAGCACACCTAACTTATCCTGATCTAGGTGTTATGGTCGTTTGAAGTTAACCCAAAACTCATACTTAACTTCGTCAAACTTTCCAAATTTGATTATTTCTAAAAACGGTTTCTTTCTAATTCCAAGTCTTTCTAGTAGCGGGGTGTTACACTCATCCTGGATGACTACAAGCAAAAAGACTAACTCAAGCATATAAAAGCTTAAAAACAAAACTAAATAAAATTCATTGAACTCAATTACAAATCTTTAACTCAAATGAATAACTCTTAATAAAAATAATATATCCAACTCGCCATAAAATAGGCAATTTAAGTCTTTAAAACATTTAACAAAATAAATGAACAAACTTCTGAAACTCTATTGTCTATATATGAAGCCTCTAACTGAGAAAAATGAAAGTCGAAACAAGACCCACGACATCCTAACAACTACTGATATAAGGAAAAGTACAAGTTGACCCTCCGGAAGCAAGGAGGCTCACCATAGCTAACTCGAACTTCATGTGGTATCAACGAAACGCATGTTGATGATCCTGAGTACATGTATCTGCATCATGAAACGATGTAGGCCAAATGGCTCAGTACATGGAATGTACGAGCATGTAAGGGCAATTCTAAAGCATAACATAAGCTTGAACTGGTGAAAAAGAAACGTAGTTACCTGTTCTCAACTCACTCAACTCAACTCAAAGAAACATAGTTCAACTCAACTCAAGGAATACTCAAGGATACTCAAAACTACTCAAACTTTCTCAACTCAGAAGTACTCAAGGATAAGATACTCAACTCAGAAATAAGGTTATCAACACAGTGAAATGGGGCTCAACTCAACAATAAGGTACTCGGCTCAATGAAACACACTTCAACTCAAAATACTCAAGAATAAAGCAACAATAAAAGATGCAATATATGAAAATCTTTTTAAATTGTACATAGCAACTCAATGTATTGAAGAACACAATAACAACTCAATTTGTATATAATAAAATATAATATAACTTTGTGGGAGATTCTCTTACCGACAACCATCACTATGAGCTATGTGATGATACATCGTCTCGCCCACGCTGCGAGAACTTTCTTATACTTTCCTGGGGTATAGAACCTCTCAACTAAGTGGATCCACTAGTCTATGCTAAAAATCATTAAGGAATCATCTAAAAAGTATAATCATTTTTGCCCACGTTGACTATATGGTTTATGGAGACTTGAGTTATCTGAACTCGTCCCCATATCGGTGCTCAATATTACTCCCAAAAATATACTCAGCTCATATGTTTAAAAACATAACTCTTTATGTGGTTTGAGATTATAACTCAAAATCTTTTCCTAAAAAGAGATGTTACTCAAATTGCTCAAAACTCTTTCGGAAATCTCAGTTTCCTCCTCTTTTAAATGTGAAAACATTTACTCTTGGAAATACTTAGTTCTCATATATCATTTTAAAGAAAATGAACTGGACTCTACTCTTTCTCAACTCAAGTACTCAAGTCTTAAAACAAGTTTAGAAAAAAATTGTAAAAGACTTCTCAGAATAAAGTTTATGCCGAATTTGGGCATGAACGACTCAATTTGAGGTTTTCAATAAACATATATAGACTCAATACTCAGAATTCAACAACTCAGAACTCAAGAACTTCAATGAATCTACTTATTCCAAGGATGCTCAACTCAGAGGGTTCATGCAGAATTATGGGCATGAACAACTCAAGTCAAAGACTTCATGATACTACTTCATCTCAAGAATGCTCAACTCAAAGACTCATGGTACTAATTCATCTCAAGAATGCTCAACTCATAGGGTTCATGCGGAATTATAGGCATGAACAACTCAACTCAAGGACTTCATGGGCAATATATAATAGTACCATGATTAGGAATATAATACCAAAAGGGTTAGGAACTCATTACTCAAGACTTAGAACTTAAATATACTACTCCTCTCAAAGATGCTCAATTTATAAAGTTCATGCGGAATTTATGGGCATGAACGATTCGACTCAGGGGTCTAAATAACAATATGGAACTCATGTATACAACTCTTCTCATTCTCATACTTACTTCCTCAAAACTTAGCTCAAATCGATAGTTGATCTCAAAGAATTTCACAATTATACTCAAAGACTTTCTTGAACTCTACTCTTAACTCTTTCTTGAATTTGAATTATGAATTCAAGAGTTATGATTCATGATATGAAGGATCTCAATGATAGTGTAGACTCATGAATGCTTCTCCTCACTCTCATGCTCACTTACTTGAGTCTTGAAACAAGTTACTAGAATTTCTAGAAGACTCCTCAAAAGACTCAAAGAACTATCAAGAGTTGACTCTTAACTTTACCTTGAGTTTAAATTATGAATTCAAGGTTATGATTTGTGATAGGAAGGATATTGTGATGATTGAAAGAGTTTTAGATTGTTAATCATGAGAAACGGTTGAAAAACATTGTCTAGGAGCAAGTCCGTGACACGGAGATGAATTATAATGTTTGGTCGAAATAATTTTTGAAACAGTGGAGTCCGCGTTCTCTCCGCGATGTGGAGAGAAAAATTTCACTTCTGAGGAACAGGTCCGCGACATGGACCTGGTTCCTGTTTTATATCCGAATTTTTCTTCCTCTTTTTCTAACCCCAATTCGCCTAAATTCGATTCTTTTTCTCAATTTCTCTTTAGATTAAGATACTCAACACATGTACACAAGAATCTACCCATAAACAACTCTAAATTTGACACGATTTCCTCAAGAACTCAACAATCACATCTTATCTCAAGAACGAAAGCCAATTTCAAGAACACAATTCAAGATCATCAAACTTTCAACTTTCTAGAACGAATTTCGCTAAAATAAACATGATTGGCGCGTGGGTGAACGAACCCAACGCTATGTTTTTCACAACCCCGACCATAGTGATTGGTACCCACAATAACTCTCCGGTGGGAGAATCACTACTACAACTCAAACCAAGCAACTAATCTAAAACCTAAGGCATTTAAGTTACGGAAGCAACTTAAATACTAAGGAAATAAATAGGGAGTTCCCATAAAATCCAACAAAAGTCTAACAAGAACTAAACAATGCAGAAGAAATAATCAAGAATCTAAAAATCAATGTACCAAAACATCTAAATTTCAACAAGTACAAACAAAAAGGGATGCAACCCCAATCTAATAAACTAATCAACTAACTAGAACATAGTCTAAGTCCGAAAATGATGGGCATAGACGAAAGAGAACCCATGCCAGCCCGGAAGAATTGGCTCACCCATGAATTCGAACGATCACTGATCTCCTAAGCAAGGTCTATCAATAGCCACTTGAGGATGCCCTGTACTCAACAAAAATAAGAGCAAGTGCAGTATCAGTACACAACCATAATATATTGGTAGGATCACGCAGCTATCCCACTAAGTGTAACATAAGCAAGTCAATACAACATTATAACACATGCATATATCGAACATATACAATATTATCAATATTTACGAACACCGAACAACTCAACATTACTCAAGATACACAATTATATCAAATCATTGGTCCTCTCATGGAACCCAAACCCAAACAGTTAGCATACCGGAACGTGGTACCCAATCCAATAATTATGCCGAAACATGGCAACTAATCCCATAGTTATGCTGGAACGTGGCAACCAATCCAAGTTAGTTATGCTGGAACGTGGCAACCGATCCATTCAACACACCACATTCACAATCACAAGTTTATTCTCAAGATCATACATTTAAGTCATGATTCATGGCATTCATCATTCCTCTATCTCATTTACAACAAGTGTGATCAATAATGAAACATTCATATACATACAAGTATCATAATGAAGCAAGAACAAACATACATCACACAATCATAGAATCACAACCATCAGCTACCTCGAAACAAACTTGAAACCCTAAGAAACTTGATCCTTTCCTTTCCAGATTCGTTCCACTTGTTCTTGGTCTACAAACAATCAATATAACATGGGAATCAATAAAAAATCACTAATTACTCGAATTACTAACAATTCTATGAACTCTAGATCAAACCCGTGATCCCAATTATCCCAATTAGGGTTGTTTCCACCATAGAATCTAGATCAAAACCCCCTTCCATTATTAATAACCCATTCTATTACGTTCTACGGATCGAAAAATGGTTTCGAGTAGTGAAAAGCTTACTTTTAGCCTCAAGAATGGTGAAAAAATGAGTAGGAGTCGTCTGGGGTTCGTTCCTTAGCTCTAAAAGTCAAAAAGTGCATAATAAGGTCGTTGATGGGTTTATTAACGACCTTAAGTCGCATCAAACCCACAACAGCGTCCCTCATTCCGCGAAAGCGGCCCCGCCAAAGCGGCTTGCACGAACTAGTGAGCTATTTTAATAATTCCAAAATCCCCATTTCACAACACACCTCTAACCAACGATGCTCAGAAAATACCCTTCACGCTAAGATCGATTTCGGGTGTTCTACTTGCCCAAATTCAATTTTGTAAAGTCGTATGGATTACTTAACGAGTTATTTAACTACCCATGTAATCAAAATTATAATTAATTAACTCGATTGTTACCAGATTTCCCTACACCTTAATGACTCCGATTTCGTCCAAATCTGGACTATATTGAGAAAATCCAAATACTACGGGGAAAAAAAGTTGGACCCAAATTTTCCCCCGTTGGTTTTTTATAATGACGAAATCAGGTCGTTACAATAAATACCAATTTACCCATCACTCATCCCCGAGTGACAACTTAGGAAAAATAGGCTAACGAAAGAATGAAGTAGTACATGAATAGACGAACAATTGGGGATACTTGTCACGCATGTCCCTCTCGATTTCCCAAGTAGCTTCCTCAACTGGACGATGCTTCCATTAAACCTTCACGGACTTAATCTCCTTGGTCCTCAATTTGCGCACATCACAATCAAGAATTGCAATCGGTTCCTCCTCATATTGGAGGTCTTTGTCCAACACAATTGAGTCCCATTTAATGATATAATCCCTGTCACCATGATACTTCTTCAACAAGGACACCTGAAATACCGGATTAACAATCGATAAATTAGGAGGTAAAGCCAATCTATATGCTACCGGTCCCACACATTCAAGAATCTCAAATGGACCGATGTATCTAGGACTTAGCTTACCTTTCTTACCAAATCTCATCACTCATTTCATGAGTGATACCTTAAGAAGAACATTTTCACCGGACTGAAATGCAATGTCTCTTACCTTACGGTCCGCATACTTCTTCTGTCTACTCTGGGCTGCTAAAAGTTTAGCTTGAATATTCCTCACCTTATCTTGAGCATCTTTTACTAAATCAACCCCCAAAGGTTTCACATATCCAGCCTCAAACCATCCTATGGGTGATCTACATCCCCTCCCATATAATGTCTCAAATGGTGTCATATCAATGCTGGAGTGATAACTATTGTTATAAGAGAACTCACACAAAGGTAAGAATTTATCTCAATGCCCTCCAAAATCAATCACACATGCCCTCAACATGTCTTCCAACACTTGAACAGTCCTCTCCAATTGTCCGTCCGTCTGTGGATGAAATGTTGTACTAAAAGTGAGTTTTGTGCCCAATTCATCATGCAATTTCCTCCAAAACTTGGATGTGAATTGGGTACCACAATCTGAGATGATAGAGAGGGGCACCCTATGCAACCTCACTATCTCTTTCACATAAACTTTAGTCAATTGTTCAGCATTATAATCTATTCTTACAGGAATAAAATAGGCTGACTTGGTCAATCTATCAACCACTACCTAAATAGAATCAAACTTCCCCAAAGTCTTGGGAAGACCAACCACAATATCCATGGCTATTCTTTCCCATTTCCATTTCGGAATTGGCATTCTTTGAAGAAAACCTACAGACCTTTGATGTTCACTTGTTGACAATTTTGACACTTCGCCACAAACTCCGCTATGTCCTTTTTCTTGCCCGGCCACCAATAAATTCACTTCAGATCTCTGTACATCTTGGTCACTCCCGGATGAATAGAATACTGCGAACCATGACTCTGCCAACAATTTCTCAATCAAGTCATCTACTCTAGGAGAACATATTCTTCCTTTAAAATTGAGCACACCATCCGCATCAAGACTGGTCTCTTGTGCTTTACCATTCACAGTTTTTTTTCTAAGCTCATCCAAATTCTCAGCCTCAAATTGTTTGGCCTTGATCTCCTCAATGAATGTGGCCCTCACTTTAATGCTAGCTAATGCCACACATCTTTCTGAGATGCCCAAATGCATGAACCTCGATTCTAAGGTCTGAATTTCTTTAGTCATAGGTCGCTTGGATACTCTTAAACAAGCTAAACTACCCATACTCACCGTTTTTCAACTCAAAGAGTCTGCCACCACATTAGCCTTGCTCGGATGGTATTGAATGGTCACATACATCATAATCATTAAGTAACTCCATCCACCTTCGATGTCTTAAATTCAGATCCTTTTGAGGGAACACATGCTACAAACTACGATTATCAGTAAATACCTCACACTTAGCACCATAAAGGTAATGCCGCCAGATCTTAAGAGCAAACACCACCGCTAGCAACTCCAAATCATGTGTTGGATAATTCCTCTCACGCACCTTCAATTGACGCGAGGCATAAGCTATAACATTCTAATCATGCATCAACATAGCACCCAAACCAGAATGTAAAGCATCACAATAAATAAAAGAATCTTTACCTTCAACCGGTAATGCTAGAATAGGCGCGATGGGGTCAAGAGAGTCTTGAGATTTTGGAAGCTCTCCTCACATTTTCAGTCCAATCAAATGGTATCTCCTTTTTTGTCACATTAGTTAAGTGGGTGGCAATAGAAGCAAAATTCTTCACAAATCGACGATAATAGCTAGTGAGCCCCACAAAACTCTTAACTTCCGTCACAAAGCTAGGCAGAACCTAATTCTTAACCGCCTCAATATTTTGAGGATCTACCATTACCCCTTCTTTTGAAACTACATGTCCCAAAAATGCAACCAAAGTCAACCAAAATTCGCACTTGGAAAATTTAGCATACAATCTTTGCTTCCCAAGAATACCCAAAACAATACGAAGATGGACGGCACGCTCTTCCTCACTTTTCGAATAAACCAAAATATCATCAATAAAGACTATAATGAAAGAATTAAGAAATGGCTTGAACACCCCATTCTGTAAACTCATAAAAGCTGCAGGAGCATTGGTCAAACCAAAAACTCATAGTTCCCATAGCGAGTTTCAAACACCATCTTGGGCACATCCTCAGGCCTAATTTTCAATTGATGGTAACCGGATCTTAGATCAATCTTAGAGGAAACTGATGCACCTTACAATTGATCAAAAAGATCATCTATTTGAGGAAAAGGATATTTGTTTCAAATAGTGACCCTATTCAATTGCCGATAATCTATACACATTCTCATACTACCATCTTTATTCTTAACAAACAAAACTGGAGCACCCCATGGGGAAGCACTAAGGCGAATAAATATTTTATCAAGAAGTTCATGGATTTGAGCCTTAAGCTATCTTAATTATGCGGAAGTCATGCGATATGGAGGGATAGAAATTGTAACACCCCGTATCCTAAATAGACCAGAAAGCAGATTTTCAGAAGTGCAGGTTCCACCTACGGATCATAGGTTAGACCACGGTCCGTGGACCAGGTCCACAGAAAAAAAGCCCAGAAAACCTCGACAGTATGTGGGACAACGGCCCGTGGACCAGGTCAGTGGAACGTGGTTTGAAGAAAATAAACCGCGACCACTGCCAGGACATACGGACCATAGGTTGAACCACAATCCGTGGACCAGGTCCGTGAAACGTGGTCCACAAAACCCATCCTCTAAGCCGAACGACGACTGACCAGGACGGACCGTAGGGTGGACCACGGTCCGTCAACCAGGTCCGTCGATCGATCCCGACAACTTTTAAGTCAAGGTCATTTTGGTCTTTTCCCTATGCGTTGGACCCCTAAACTACGTCATTTAGACCCTAAATTATGATGTTTTAGTTAGTTTAAGCCTAGAAACATAACTAGAACTTACCTTAGTCAAAATCATTAATCAAAACTCAAAAAATTAGAGCTTGAGAAGAGAAAAGAGGTCAAGAACCCTAGTTCAAGAACGCAACAAGATTCCATCAGTTCCAGCCCCAAAATCGAAAGATTTCTCTGTGGAATTCGTCACCAGGTATGTGGGATTTCACTAGTGGATTCCTTTCGCCTATTAGGTCCCTAGATTTCAGTCAGATTCTTGATTCCCTATTATTAACTAGACCTAGGGTTTCTAGAACTTCAGCAGATTATCATGAATAGGTTATTTACATGTTCCAAATTAGATTATCATGTTTTTACTTAGTTTATTGCAGGAATTTCAGAACCCTAGCTATGTATTTCTTGAGTTCTTGAATTACACATGCTATGTAAGATATTTTAGTATTTCAGATATACATGCCACAGTCTTAAATGAGTCATACTCAGTTATTTATGTGCATTCTCAGTTTGCATGTCATTTTGAGCTATCCAGTATATCACAGTCATTCAGTCATAATGTGTTAATCATTTAATCCATTGGGAGTAGCATAATATCGAGTTGGACTAGGGTCAGTCATCCATATAGTCCCAGAACTACGAGCAACATAGGTTGTAAGTCCCCTCTGTGGGCATCATTTTAGTGATCATGCCAGCATGTCTCTATACTTTTAGCCGGGTGTATTGGGTCCTCTCGATGGGGCATATACACTGCACTCTACATTTAGCTCATGTGGTTTTATTATAGGTTATTAGTAGCTCACACAGTTCAGTCAGATTCCATTTCATTGACCACATTTCAGTATAGTTCAGTATTCAGTCTCAGCATGTTATAATTTGGTCATTGCATTTAGTTAGCTCAGTATCTATATCATGTTCAGATTATGCTCTTAATTTATTGCTTGTTCAGTTATATGTTTATTTCAGATTTACTCTATCATGTATGCTCAGTACCTTTCAAAGTATTGACGCATACTCTGCACTACATTTTCTCGTGATGTAGGTTTAGGTTCTCAGCATCCAGATCACGCTAAGATCGCTTCCCGATCTCCAGTTCAGCAGCATCAGTGGTGAGGCCTCATATTAAAGGACAACAGTCATGTTATCTTTTCATTATTTCATCCTTTTAGCTTCAATTTTGCTAGACTTAGTTGGGGCATGTCCCAGCATTTCTAGTCAGTTAGAGGTTATTTTCAGACATAGTTAGATTCAGCTTAGTATTTAAGTTTGAAGTTTCTTTTGTATTAAACTCTCAGATTTGATATTCAGTTTTAGTATATGGGTATTCCCCATCATTCCAGACTTACTTATTATTAGCTTTCACAACAGTTTTATTTCTCAGTTTATCTTTAGTATGCTCATGATTATGCCAACAGGGTTAGCTTGGAGTCACTTGTGATCCTAGGTTCTGTGTCCACGTCTCGAGGGTAGCTCGGGGAGTGACAAACTTGGTATCAGAGCACTAGGTTTAAGTGTCCTAGAATGTCTGAAAAGCCTCACCAAGTAGAGTCTTTTTCATGGGTGAGAAGTGCACCACATCTAAAGAGAGGGAGGCTACAAAGTGTTTTAGGAAAAATCTTTATTTTCTTGTTACTCTTATCGTGCATAAGGTATGATCTAAATCCATTCTAACTTGACGTTCTACGTTTCAGTGATCATGCTTCCTCGTAGAGCTAATGACAGGAATGCAAATGCAGCTCCTCCAGTCCCAGATCAAGAAGTTTCGAACGCAGAATTTTGAAACGCCATTCAGATTTTGGTTCAGAGCGTTGTCAACCAGAACAATCAGCAGCCTCCAGCTCCGACAAATGCTAATATTGGGTCGGCTGCAACCAGAGTACGAGATTTTTTTAGGATGAATCCGCCAGAGTTCTTAGGATCGCAGATAGGTGAGGATCCCCAAAATTTCATTGATGAGGTCAAGAAGATCTTTGAAGTGATGCAGGTAACTAGGAATGATCGGGTTGAGTTAGCATCTTACCAACGTAAGGATGTAGCTCATATCTAATATACTCAATGGAAGGAGAACAGGGGTACAGATACACCTCATATCTCTTAGGATTGCTTTAGTGAGACCTTTCTGGACAGGTTTTTCCCAAGAGAGCTAAGGGAGGCAAAAGTTCAGGAATTTATGAACTCAAGACAAGGTAGTATGATAGTCCAAGAGTATGGGCTCAAGTTTACCCAACTCTCCAGGTATGCTCCTCATATGGTTGCTGATTCCAGGGTTCAGATGAATAAGTTTCTATATGGAGTGTCAAACTTGGTGAAAACAGAGTGTAGAAATGCTATGTTGCTGGAAAATATGAGCATTTTTAGGCTCATGACTCATGCTCAGTAGGTTGAGGGTGATAAGCTTAGAGAACAGGCTAAGGAAAATAAGAAGGCTAGGACCGAAAGCTATGACTACTCTTAGCAGAAATCGGGTGGTGGGAATCGCTCGCAGGGTCAACAGAAATTTTCAACTCCAGCACCTTCATCATCTAGTGTTTCATCCTCCAAGTTCAGACAAGATCAGAAAGGTAGGGCATCAGGCTTTAAGTCTAAGGGAAGTGTTTCAGGAACTAAAACCTACCCAACTTGCCCCAAGTGTGGTAATAACCATCCGGGTGAGTGCCTTGCAGGAAAGGAAAGATGCTTTAGGTATGGTCAGTCTGGTCATAGGTTGAGGGATTGTCCTTCTAAACAGGGTCAAGGAGGCAATGCTAATCAATCCCAGTCTACAACTTTAGCAGCACCAGTAGGTCGCCCGACTCAGCAGGGTAACTCTTCTGGTACAGGTGGCGGACAGCGCTAGAACAAGCTCTATGCTCTTCAGGCTCACCAGCATCAGGAAGATTCTCCTAATATAGTCACTGGTACATTACGAGTCTTTGATCTCGATATTTATGCTTTATTAGATCCAGGGGAAACTCTTTCCTTTGTAACTCCTTATATAACAATTAAGTTTGATGTTAGTCCAGAAACTCTCTCAGAGCCCTTCTCAGTCTCTACTCCAGTCAGTGACCCAGTTATAACTCGATGGGTATACAGAAATTGCCCTGTCACAGTCTCTCAGAAAGTCACCTCAGCAAACCTTGTAGAGTTAGACATGGTAGACTTCGATGTCATTCTAGGCATGGATTGGTTACATTCCTGTTATGCCTCAGTCGATTGTAGAACTAGGATTGTTCGTTTTCAGTTTTCAAACGAACCAATCTTAGAATGGAAAGGTAGTAGCTTAGTGCCTATGGGTCGATTCATTTCTTACCTCAAGGCCAGAAAGATGATCTCTAAGGGTTATCTCTATCATCTAGTTCGGGTTAAGGATTCAAGCTCTGAAACCCCAACTCTTGAGTCAGTTCCTGTGGTTAATGAGTTCCCAGAAGTGTTTCCAGAAGATCTTCCCGGAGTTCCTCCAGATAAGGAAATCGACTTTGGAATTGATCTCCTTCCAGATACCCAACCTATCTCTACTCCTCTTTACAAAATGGTTCCAGCCGAGCTTAAGGAATTGAAGGACCAGTTGAATGACCTTCTAGATAAGGGCTTCATCAGACCTAGTATTTCACCATGGGGTGCACCAGTATTGTTCGTGAAAAAGAAAGATGGTTCTCTCAGAATGTGCATTGACTATGGCAGTTGAACAAAGTCACAATCAAGAATAAGTATCCCATCCCTAGGATTGATGACTTGTTTGACCAAATTCAAGGTGCTAGTCATTTCTCAAAGATAGACCTCAGATCAGGTTATCATCAGCTTAAAGTCAGAGATAGTGACATTCTGAAAACAGCCTTCAGAACTGGGTATGGTCATTATGAATTTGTAGTTATGCCTTTTGGACTAACCAATAGTCCTTCATCTTTTATGGACTTGATGAACAGAGTGTTCAAGCAGTATTTGGACTTGTTCGTTATCGTCTTTATTGATGATATCCTCATTTACTCTAGGAATGAGGAATAAGATGTGAGTCATTTGAGGGTTGTCCTACAAACTCTCAAGGATCACCAGTTATTCGCAAAATTTAACAACTACGAGTTTTGGTTACAGTCAGTTGCTTTCCTTGGGCATATAGTATCCATCGAATGGATCCAAGTGGATTCCCAGAAAATAGAAGCAGTGAAACAATGTCTCACACTTACCTCTCATATAGATATCAAAATTTTCTTGGGTCTAGCAGGTTATTACAGAAGGTTCGTGGAAGGATTTTCATACATTGACTAGGTTGACTCAGAAAAAGGTTAAGTTTCAGTGGTCAGATGATTGTGAGAAGAGCTTCGCTAAACTGAAGACTAGGTTGACTACAGCTCTTGTTTTGACTCTACCAAAGGGTTCAGACAGTTATGTGATTTATTGTGATGCATCTAGAGTCGGCCTAGGTTGTGTATTGATGCAGCGAGGTAAGGTTATAGCTTATGCTTCCAGACAGCTTAAGGTACATGAGAAGAACTATCTGAATCATGACCTCGAGCTTGCAGTTGTGGTGTTTGCACTCAAGATTTGGAGACACTACCTATATGGTGTTCATGTAGATGTGTTCACAGACCATAAGAGCCTTCAGTATGTGTTCATCCAAAAAGAGTTGAATCTTCGCCAAAGAAAATGGCTTGAGTTCCTCAAGGATTATGACATGAGTGTGCATTACCATCCTGGTAAGGCAAATGTAGTAGAAGATGCATGTGGCATACTATCTGTGGGTAGTGTAGCACATGTTGAGGAAGAAAGAAAGGAGCTAGCAAAGGATGTTCACAGACTTGCTCGCCTAGGAGTTCGTCTTATGAGCATATCAGATGGTGGTGTAACGGTTCAGAATGGGGCAGAATCTTCTTTGGTAGTGGAAGTTAAGGAAAAGCAAGACAGTGATCCGATATTGTTCGAACTCAAGGGTGCAGTCCATCAACAGAGAGTTGAGGTATTCTCCCAAGGGGGGATGGTATGCTTCGCTACCAGGGTCGATTAAGTGTTCCTAATGCGGGCGAGTTGAGATAGCATATTCTTGCAGAAGCCCATAACTTCAGATATTCTATTCATCCAAGCGCCACTAAGATGTACCGCGACCTGTGGGAAGTCTATTGGTGGAATGGTATGAAAAGAGATATAGCGGATTTTGTGGCTAATTGCCCAAATTACCAGCAAGTCAAGGTAGAACATCAGAAACCAGGAGGTATAACTCAAGAGATTGACATTCCTACTTGGAAGTGGGAAGTGATCAACATGGACTTCATCACAGGTTTACCTCGTACTCGCAGACATCATGACTCCATTTGGGTGATAGTTGACAGAGTTACTAAGTTTTCTTGCTTTTTGGTAGTCAAGACTACAAATTTGGCGGAAGACTACGCCAAGCTTTATATTAATGAGAGTGTGAGGTTGCATGGGGTTCCTTTTTCTATCATCTCAAATAGAGGCCCTCAATTTACCTCCCATTTCTGGAAGTCATTTCAGAAAGGTCTTGGTACTCATGTTAATCTTAGCACAGTATTTCATCCACAAACGGATTGTCAGGTAGAGCGTACCATTCAGACCTTAGAGGACATGTTGAGAGCTTGTGTGATCGATTTTAAGGGTAGTTGGGATGATCACCTTCCTCTTATAGAGTTTGCCTACAATAACAGTTACCATTCTAGCATTCAGATAGCCCCTTATAAGGCAATGTATGGGCGTAGATGCAGATCTTATGTTGGTTGGTTTGAAGTAGGTGAAGCAGCCTTGATAGGGCCAGATTCAGTCCTTTATTCTATGGAAAAAGTGCAACTCATTATAGATAGACTTAAGACAGCCCAGAGTCATCAAAAGTGTTATACAGATGTAAGGAGAAGGGAACTAGAGTTCCAAGTTGATGATTGGGTTTTCCTAAAAGTGTCACCTATGAAGAGGGTGATGAGATTTGGTAAGAAAGGAAAGCTCAGTCACAGATATGTAGGCCCTTACCGTATCTTGAAAAGGATTGGTAAAGTGACTTATGAGCTAAAGTTGCCAGCAGATTTAGTAGCAGTGCATACAGTCTTTCACATTTCACTATTGAAGAAGTGTGTGGGTGATCCAGCATCTATGGTGCCACTAGAGAGTGTGGTTGTAAAAGATAGCCTTTCTTATGAGGATGTACCAGTTGAGATTCTTAAACGTCAGATTAGAAGGTTGAGAAACAAGGAAGTCACTTCAGTCAAGGTTTGGTGGAGGAGTTAGTCCTAGAGGGAGCTACTTGGGAAGCAGAAGCAGCCATGAAAGCCAAGTATCCTCACCTCTTTCCTTCCGATTCCACTCCAGCTTGAGGTAATAGTTCCTCTTTAATTTTTCAGTCATTCATGTGTAGATTCAGTCTTAGTAGCTTGTTCCTTCAATTTGTACTTGCATTTTCAGCGTATTTGCATGTTTTGGAACTCAGTTCAGTCAAAAATCAGTTTTCAGTGTTTAGTGGTAGGGTTTGCAACTCTTTCCCTCCATTCCAGCTAGTTTAGTCTTCATTCGAGGACGAATATTCCCAAGGGGGGATAATGTAACACCCCGTATCTTAGATATACCAGAAGTGCAGGTGCCACCTACGGAGGCCACCTACGGATCGTAGGTTGGACCACAGTCCGTGGACTAGGTCCGTGGAACGTGATCCACAGAAAAAAAACCCAAAAAACCTCGACCGTATGTGGGACCAGGTCCGTGAAACGTGGTCCGCAAAAAAAATTGGGACCCATGGCCAGGACTTACGAACCGTAGGTTGAACCACGGTCCATGGACCATGTCCGTGAAATGTGGTCCGCATAACCCATCCTCTGAGCTGAACGATGGCTGACTAGGACGAACTGTAGGGTGAACCACGATCCGTGGACCAGGTCCGTCGATTGTTCCCGACAGCTTTTAAGTCAGGGTCATTTTGGTCTTTTTCCCTATGCATTAAACCCCTAAACTACGTCATTTAAACCCTAAATTATGAGGTTTTACTCAGTTTAAGCCTAGAAACATAACTAGAACTTACCTTAGTCAAAATAATTAATGAAAACTTAGAAAATTAGAGCTTGAGAGGAGAAAAGTGGTCAAGAACCCTAGTTCAAGAACGCAGCAAGATTCCATCAATTTCCTCCCCGAAATCAAATATTTCTCCATGGAATTCGTCACCATGTATGTGGGATTTCACTAGTGGGTTCGTTTCACCCATTAGGTCCCTAGATTTCAGTTAGATTCTTGATTCCCTATTATTAACTAGACCTAGGGTTTCTAGAACTTCAGCAGATTATCATGAATAGGTTATTTACATGTTCCAAATTAGATTATCATGTTTTTACTTAGTTTATTGCAGGAATTTCAGAACCCTAGCTATGTATTTCTTGAGTTCTTGAATTACACATGCTATGTAAGATATTTTAGTATTTCAGATATACATGCCTCAGTCTTAAATGTGTCATACTCAGTTATTTATGCGCATTCTCAGTTTGCATGTCATTTTGAGCTATCCAGTATATCACAGTAATTCAGTCACAATGTGTTAATCACTTAATCCATTGGGAGTAGCATAATACCGAATTGGACTAGGGTCAGTCACCCATATAGTCCAGAACTACAAGCAACGTAGGTTGTAAGTCCCCTCTGTGGGAATCATTTTAGTGATCACGCCAGCATGCCTTTATAACTTTGGACAAGTGTGTTGGGTCCTCTCGATAGGCCGTATACATCAACTCCACATTTAGCTCATGTTGTTTTATTATCAGTTATTAGTATTTCCCACAGTTCAATCAGATACCATTGCATTGACCACATTTTAGTACAGTTCAGTATTCAGTCTCAACATGTTATAATTTGGTCATTGCATTCAGTTAGCTCAATATCTATATCATGTTCCGATTATGCTCTTGCTCTATTGCTTGTTCAGTTATATGTTTATTTCAGCTTTACTCTATCCTGCATGCTCAGTACCTTTCAAGTACTAACGCATACTCTGTGCTACATCTTCTCGTGATGTAGGTTCAGGTTCTCAGCATCAGAATCACGCTTAGATCGGTTCCCGATCTCCAGTTCAGAAGCATCAGTGTATGCTCATGATTATGCCAACATGGTTAGCTTGGGGTCACTTGTGATCCTAGGTCCCGTGTCTGCATCTCAGGGGTAGCTCAGGGAGTGACAGAAATGAGGCGTGTACCAGGATCTAAATCAATGCAAAAATCTATATCTCTATCCGGAGGTATACCAGGCAAGTCATTAAGAAACACTCCTCTAAATTCTAACACCACAAGAATAGACCCAATGGATGGAGCTTCAATCTCAACATCCTTAATATGAGCCAAATAAGCCAAACAACACTGCCCTATCAATTTATTAGCCCGAATGAAGGATGTGATCTTAGTTCGCTTAGGCTTGTACACCCCTTCCCACTCTAATATTTCCCTTCCCGAAATTTCTAGAGTTACAGACTTAGTATTACAATTAAGAACAGCATAATAGGGGGACAATCAAGTCAAGCTTAAGATTATGTCGAAGTCAATCATATCCAAAATCACCAAATTAGCCCAAATCTGAAAACCCATAAACAAAATAGGACCAGCACAATAGGCATGGGTAACTATGACTGACTCTCCAACTGGGACAGAAACATAAATAGGGGCATCAAGAATATCACAAATCATATCAAATTATGAGGCAAATCTCGCGGATATATATGAATAGGTAGAACCCAGATCAAATAACATATTAGCCACCTGGTCACAAATAAGAATAGTACTTATGATCACCGTTTTATACGTCTTTGCCTCATCCTTGCCCAGAAAAGCATAACATTGAGCCCTATCATCTTGACGAGCCACTTCCCTACCTGGTTTCACGTTACCCATACCTCCGTTACCATTTCCTCTACCTCCACGGCCTCACTGATTACCTCTTCGCCCTTGTGGACGCCCTCAACCATTATTAATGTTCCTCGCGGGTACCACTGCTCTAGAAGGCTGTCGCGCGGCATCGAATACACGTGGGTGGGGACAATCTTTCCTCATATGCCCAGGTTCTCCATAATTGTAGCAAGTACGATCGAAAGATGGTCTGTCGCCCGTCGAAGGCGCGACTCCCTGGATATCCTGAGTATGATAAGATAGAGTTCTTGAGTAATTACATGTAGAGGCAGGCATAGTGGACTGAATTGGCTTGGCTGCAAGTGTTGGCCTCCCTAAATCTCTGGAATAAGAACCTTGAAAGTTGCCTGAAGTCTTGGCCCTTTTAGCCAAAGCCTTAGCCTGACCATCTCGCCTCACCCCATCCACTTTCTTAACATAATTTGTTACCTCATTAAAGCCCCTCCCTGCAAAAGTCATATGAACAGATAATACTTGCAACTCAAAATTCAGTCCCCTAATAAATAAGCAGATCCTCTCATCCTCAGTAGTCACCAATTGAGTAGCATATCTAGACAAAGCATGGAACTTGGCCTCATAAGCAGCCACAGACATACCACCTTGTACCAAAGCCATAAATTCATCTTTCTTACGATCTCTCAAAGTCCTAGGCACATACTTTTCTAGAAATAGAGCATGAAATTAGGTCTAAATAAGTGGAGGTAAAGTAGAAAATCTGCATTCCATATAAGCTCGCCACCACTGCTTAGACTCACCTTGAAGTTGAAAGGACACAAACTCAACCCCATGTTAATGGACAATTCCCAACTTATGAAGTCTCTCATAGCAATCTAAGATAAACTCATAAGCATCTTCATTCTCAGAACCAAGAAACACAGGAGGCTTAAGCTTCAAAAACTTTGTCAACATGTTATGCTCATTACCAGTCATAACAGATTCCAACAAAGGATGGAATAAAGCATCATTACCTCCCGTTCCACCCATCTTGGGCACAGTGCTAGCAACAGGGGGATTAGCGGGAGCTTGAGTTGCTTGAACAGAAGGAAGCACTCCCGGACCAACCAACCTTTTCAAGAATGACATGATTTGTCGAGCTAACACTAGGTCTATGGGAGGAACATTGGTAGTCTTAGCCTGCACCTCTTCCTCTTGTCCAACCTCCTCAACATTATCAACCTCAATATCCTCTTCTAACTCTTCACGATGCACCGAAGGGTTCTCATTCACAGGGGCATTCTCAATCGGTACCTCATTCCCAGTAGGCGCCACTATTCTTCGGCCTCTATACCTATCTCTTCCTCTACCCCTGCCTCGACCGCGACCTCTCGTTACAGATTCCTCAGCTGGAGCATTGACGGGAGCTACGGGACTGACGTTGTTATACCTAGTGTTAACCATCTGCGGACAGAAGAGTGAAAGAGATTAGATACCAATTTGAATCGATAGATACCAATTGGAATCAAGTTATAGCACGAAAGGAGACAAGAGAAAATAGAGAGATTTCCTAAAGTCCTATAGCCTATCGAAGAAAAGTAAAGGCGTCCCCGTACCGTTCCGCGAGACTCTACTATACTCATTTTGGTACATCGAGATCAACGAATCTAGGCTCTGATACCAACTTTTTCATGACCCCGACCATCATGATTAGCACCCACAATAACTCTCCGGTGAGAGAACCACTACTACAACCCAAACCAAGCAACTAATCTAAAAAGTAAGGCATTTAAGTTACGGAAGCAAGTTAAATACTAAGGCAATAAGTAGGGAGTTCTCATAAACTCCAACAGAAGTCTAACAATAACTAAACAATGCTGAAGAAATAGCCTAGAACCTGAAAGTTGATGTACCAAATCATCTAAAGTTCAACTAGTTTAAACAAGAAGGGATGCAACCCCAATCTAATGAACTAATCAACTAACTAGAACATAGTCTAAGTCTGAAAATGATGGACATAGACGAAAGAGAACCCATGTCAGCTCGGAAGAATTGGCTCACCCTTGAATTCGAACGATCACTGATCTCCTAAGCGAAGTCTGTCAATAGCTGCTTGAAGATGTCATGTACTCAACAAAAATAAGAGCAAGTGTAGTATCAATACACAACTATAGTGTACTGGTAGGATCACACGGCTATTCCACTAAGTGTAACATAAGCAAGTCATTACAACATTATAGCACATGCATAAATCGAACATACACAATATTATCAACATTCACGAACACCGAACAACTTCACATTACTCAAGATACACAATTATATCAAATCATTAGTCCTCTCATGGAACACAAACCCAAACAGTTAGCATTTCGGAACGTCGTACCCGATCCAATAATTATTCCGGAACGTGGCAACCGATCCCATAGTTATGCAGGAACGTGGCAATCGATCCATTCGACACACCACAATCACAATCACAAGTATATTCTCAAGATGATACATTTAAGTCATGATTCATGGTATTCATCAGTCTTCTATCTCATTTACAACAAGTGTGATCAATAATGCAACATTCATACACATACAAGTATCATAATAAAGCAAGAACAAACATACATCACACAATCATAGAATCACAACCACCACCTACCTCGAAACAAGCTTGAAACCTTAAGAAACTTTATCCTTCCCTTTCCGGATTCGTTCCGCCTGTTCTTGGTCTACAAACAATCAATATAATACGGGAATCAATAATCAATCACTAATTACCCAGATTACTAACAATTCTATGAACCCTAGATCAAACTCATGATCCCAATTATCCCAATTAGGGTTGTTTCCACCATAGAATCTAGATCAAAACCCTTTTCCATCATTAATTACCCATTCTACATTCTACGAATCGAAAAACGGATTCGGGGAGTGAAAAGCTTACCTTTAGCCTCAAGAATGGTGAAAAATTAGTAGGACTCGCCTGGGGTTCGTTCCTTAGATCTAAAAGTCGAAAAGTGCATAATAAGGTCGTTTAGGGAATTATTAACGACCTTAAGTCGCGTCGAGCCCGCTACAGTGGCCATTATCCCTCTTCAGCGTCCCCGCCAGAGCGGCAAAACCCAGCACCAAAGCGGCTTGCACGAACCAGTGAGCTATTTTAATAATTCCAAAATCCACATTTCACAACACACCTCTAACCAATGATGCTCAGAAAATACCCTTCACGCTAAGATCGATTCTGGGAGTTCTACTCGCCCAAATTCAATTCTGTAAAGTCGTACGAATTCCTTAACAAGTTATCTAACTACTCATGTAATCAAAATCATAATTATTTCACCCGATTGTTACCAGATTTCCCTACACCTTAATGACTTCGATTTCGTCCAAATCTGGACTAGGTTGGGAAAATTCAAATACTGCGAAAAAAGTTTTCCGGCCCGAAATTTTCCCTCGTTGGCTTTTCTATAACGATGGAACCCGGTCATTACAATGTTAACTTACATACCTCTTAGGGATCAAACCCATGGCAAAAATCCGCAATAAAACTTGAGAACCTCGACGAACACCTTGATCTTTTCTCCTCTTTTCTCTTCTTGAACTCTTTTCTAAAACCCTAGCGTGAATTAGGATTTGTGTAAACTGAACTAAATCAGTTTAGACCCCTATTTAATTACTAAATATGAATAAATCTGATAGGGTATATAGACACGTAATTTTTGATCGAACACAAAATTTTATACTATTTGTATTCCTTAAATATTTCTTTTATGTCAAGTTATATATTTTGATTTTGTCTTATTTTAGTAAGTTTAATTTAAAAGATTTGAAAACTACAAAAAAAAATGTTTTCTTTTAATTTTAATTTTAATAAATAAGCTAGTATTTCTTAATTACATTTTAAAATTAACTATTTAAATCTTCTTATATTTTATTAGTTCAAGATAACGAGTTAATATTTTTATATTCTATATATAATTTAAATAAAAATAATTACTAACCTACACTACCCCACCTCCCTCCCCATTTCCTACCATACATCAGCAACTACACTCCACACGCCCTCACACACAACCCCACTTCACCACTACCCTCAACCCCTCTACACACTCCTATATACTCACAGAGAACACACTGATACGGACGGAACACAAAAAGAAAAAGAAGAAACAATACACACACAACACTACAATGCACGCAGGAGAAGAAAAAAAAGAGGAATCCATTTTATTTTTAGTTTACTTTTCTTTCAAAATTCATCAATACATTCACATATTTTTCTCCTTTTTTATTATTATTTTATTTAAACACAACACATATATCATCACAAACCACCTACAAAAACTTGGTGAGTGTTCTAATCGAGGTTCAGTCAAGATTTTGCGGTATTCAACTTTTCCTTATCTCTTTAATTTATTTATGGAATTTGATGTAATTTTATGACAAGTTTTCTTATATTTTGTTGGAAAAATTACAAAAGTATACTACTTAAAACTTCTATTAACAAAATATCATTATACTTATATCTAATTACAAACGAAGTTTTTAAAATACATACATAACAAAATATTTAATTTTTCTTACCGGAACTCTCTGTCTCTAACTCTTAGTAGTTTGTGTCATATTATGTGGAGTGTAATTAGGTATTTAAGTTTATCATATATTCTCTCTCATTAAACACACCCACATACACACGTTTGTTTTTTTTAATTTATTTACTTTTTATGTTTTGTAGTCATTTATTGGGATTCCTTTTATATAAAGATGGGAAAAGGGTCAAAAATGCCCTTAATCTATGTGAAAGGAATAAAAATGCCCTCCATTTATAGTTTGGCTCAAAAATGTCCTTATTGTCAATACTTTGGCTCAAAAATGCCTTTGCAGTCAATACGTTGGTCCAGAATTGCCCCTATAGTTATAAAATGGGTCAAAAATGCCCTTTTCTGAATAAATATATTATATTTTTTCATTTTAAACACATATTCTTCCTTATAAAAATATTATTAAAGAACACTATTCTTGTTTTCTTTCTTTTATAATCACTTTAACAAATAAAAATGTAGGAAATATTTTTTTCTTCTTAATCCCATTTTATCAATTAAAATAGAATAATTTCATGTACCCTTTCGACAAATAATATATGCCATATATATAAGATCATATTATATCCATCATTAATTTATATTTATATAATGATAAAAAATAATGATAATAAAATAAGAAATATTTTCATTTTTTATTTTTCTGAATTGAAGTAACATAAACATTTGCTAATTAAAAAAAACATTATTAGAAAAAGAATGTATTAAAAAGAAAATAATAATATATTTATTTGGAAAATGAGCATTTTTTACCCATTAAATAACAATAAGGGCATTTTGGACCAAATATTGACGGCAAGGGCATTTTTGGACAAAAATACAAACGGAGGGTATTTTTGAACCAAAGTATTGACGGTAAGGGCATTTGTTAGCCAAACTATAAACGGAGGGCATTTTTGTTCCTTTCACATAGTTTAAGGGCATTTTTGACCCTTTCCCCTATAAAGATTTGTGGTACCAATAAAGTTGTAACAGTACTATAATTGAGTTATAGTTCCAAGAAATATTACTAATACCTTTTCACACGATTCATTATTTTTTTATTTTCCTTTTTACGTTTTGTAGTCATTTTTTTTTTGTTCATATTGATTTATTCCTTTTAGTTAAAGATTTTTATGGTACCAATAAAATTGGTACAATTATTGATAACTGAGTTATTTGCTAGAAATATTAAGAATCCTTTTTTCAGCGGTATATTGAGTTAACCCTTCAATTTTAATCATTCATATCTCTTAAACGTTACATCTTTTTCACTTAATCATTTTTCATTCGAATTAACCAGAAGCCTCACCATATATTTGTGCCTTTTTTTACCTTATATAAACCAATTTTTTTTACATGAACAGAATGTGGTAATTATGGTAACAATCCAAACCAAAATAGTAACCTTTTATAGTTTTTTACAATATACCGTTATATGTTGGTATATAACTCAAACAGTTGAATTACTTTATACAACCAATATTATGACAATTGGTTTTAGCATTACCAAATCTTTTTTATACATACTATTTGATTTCATGCAATGTTTAATTTGGTATATATACCATTACGTTTACCAAGTTTTGTGTAGTTTTTAGTTCAAGTAAATCAATTTTTTTACATTAACAGAGTGTGTTTTTTCTGCTAACATTCAAACCATGATTTTAACTTAAACTAGTTTCTTTCCAATTTATTATTTTATGTTGGTATATAAAGTAAACACATGATTTCTACACACAACCATTATTACATGCCTATATGTTTACCAATTGCATGACTATTTTACCATATATTGGTTTCAGATCAAACCAATTTATTAACACACCTTTATTCATTATTCCTATAGTTTTACCAATATCTAGGGATATTTTACAATTGTTAATCAACGTTTTACATTAACATAGTCTATTATTTCTGGTAACCAAGTTTTTCACATTAAGTAGTTTCACTAAAATTATTTTTGTTTTAGGCTGGAATTATATACACCCATATCGTTATGAATCTTCATTGGTGGTGATGGACCAATCACGAAATACTTGAGTTCCAAATAATAAATGGTCGTGTCCACACCCAATTGTGAAAATATAGTAGTAATCAAGCCTTTGTATTTGGTGTTTGCATCATACATCACTCCTTCAATTTCGTAATCCACGTAATTACCTATAGAAATTTCAAATTATTAATAAATTTTAAAAAAATTGCAGAATGAATTTTATACACTCATCAATTTAAACAGTTTGGTAGTTAGATTGGCATTCGATGGTATATAAGACAGTTATCGATATACTTTAGTAATTGCCAAAATGTGCACCAATGTTTTCACCAAAAATTTCACCTCAATTTTCACCATCAATTACACCAAATAATTTATTACACCAATAAATACAACAACTCATACATCAATAATTTATTACGTATTTTGAAATTATGGTATTATATATTAGACCAATAAATACACCAACTCATACATCATAGTATTATTTTGGTGGCATTTACTAGAAACAAGTATACCAACATAAATACCACATCACATACCTAAACCAATTTGTGGTAATTCACACAATTAGTTAAACCATACAATGTATTACACCAATCGACGTACCAAGAGTAATCTGATATTTAACCTAAAAATACACCAACACATTTATCAGATTATTAATTTACCACCAATTTAAAGAAACAAATATACCAGATTAAGTACCAGATCACATATGACCAATTTTCAAATTATTATCTACACCAATTCAGATAAATAAAATACACGAAAAATTAACCGATTTTTTTTTTAAAAGTTATAGTTTATATACCAAATAATACAACTAAATACACAAAAATATGTACCTGAAATTTAACTTGAAGTTGGTATGTGTACACCATATCATATACCAAAAGAAACTATTGATAAAATCTGTTAACATTCGGCAAGCATCATACCAATTAAACCACTTAATTAATGATTTTATATTAACTTGGTGCTTTAATTAATTTAACCTAATTTTTTTATAAAAAAAACTTATTCGGCTCATCAGATTACAACCAAAATCATATGATGTTGTTGTATTACACCAAAATTGTTAATATAAAACAACGAATAAATACCAAAAATAATTAAAACGCAGATTATGTGAAAATCCTATTAATATTCCACAAACAATTGCTAAATCTTAATATATATTTAATAATTATACATTTACCGTTGCACCAGAACATTAACCAAAATCTTAAGAATGTATATTCCACCAAATTCGACAAAACCAAAGGAATTACTACCAAAAAGATTACATGATGAGTCCCAACGCCTGCTATGATGAATTAGAATTGAAAAATTATTGGTCTGCATATTCGATCGTCGACCTTAGTTTGAAACATAAGTTTTATTTTTATAGGAAACCTTTCTTTATGGGATATAATATATAACAAATTGGAGTAAATCAGGAAAGGTAAAATAATTGAAGAAATTTAAGGAATATGGATAATTGTGGCTGACTTGGTAAACATTTTTTTTATTTTAATAAAAATTTCAGTTTTGAAAAAAAAAATATTGCTATATTCGTGTAATTAAAGTTATTAAGTTGTATACTTAAGTTTTTTTCCCGATTTTATTTTATTCATTAATTTGATTGAAACGATTAATTTGTTAGTTGTTATATCTCTATTTCATGAATAAAGATAGCTTTAATCGATGATTATTTTTTATTTATTTATTTTTATTCGTTAGTTGTGACCTCTTAAAAATGAACGGTCATGACGTTGTTCTTGCCTTGATTTAGATAATAATGATAAAGTAGGAATTGTTAGGCTAAAATAAGTAAATAAATTATAGTCATTTTTTTTATCAAACAAAAAATAAGAAATATTTTACAATTCTTTATTATTTTGTTGGATTAAAAAGTGTGTGCTAATTTTGACATTAACTTGTGAAGTAATAAAAAAAATATAGAAATAATCCAAAATTTCATATTGTATTCTAGAAGTGTAGATTTATTTTACTTTATTTGATTTTGTCTTTATAAGGAATAAATGTTTTCTTTTAACGTTAGACATAATTTTAGACACATTAAAAAGAAAATTGCTTCAATTAAGAATGTGGTTACACATCTTTTTTGAAACATTTAAAACATTTCAAGGATGTGGTGACACACACCTTGGTAAAATTATTCTAACAAATATTTTATTTAATTAAAATCAAGATGTGAGACATAGAATATTAAGTAACACTCTCGAGAGAATAAAGCAGTTATGATTCGAAGCTATTAAAGATCAAAACCAAGAATGCGGTTACGCATCTAGGTTGAGACCAAATAAAAGTTCAACGATAAAAATGCGAACAAGTCATGGCCTGAAAATAATATATCCAAAAATAGTTAAAATAACTATAAGTCAATAAAAGCGATCGTGCTAGAACCATGGGACTCGAGATATGCCTAATACCTTTCCCTCGATCAACATAATTTCTTACCCGAATTTCTAGTTCGCAGACCATAATAAAGAGTCATTTCCTTTGATTAGGGATTTAAAAGAATGTGACTTGGAACACCATAACTCAATTCCAAGTGGAGACTCTAAAAGAAAAATAAAATAATTCCTAATCAATACCATCACTTAAATTGGAAAAATCATTTTCGGGTCGAAAAAAGGGGTGTGTCGGGGTAAGGAAAAGACCAAAATACCCCTCTTAAATCCGGGTAACTTTCCTTAAATGGACAACCCGACTTTAAACAGGCCTATCTCCCTCATACGAGCTCAAAAGTTAGCAAACTAGGTGTAGTTGGAAAGAGAATTCCAAGAGCTTTCATTTGATATCTTGTAGCCCACCTAACTCATCATATACTAAAGGTTATGGTCCTTTGAAGTTGACCCAAAACTAAAGGAACTTAGGAATGACTTGAATGAACTCTCTTTAGTTCTTCTTGAAACTCAAGGTACTACATCTAGTGACCTTAACACTCAAGAAATTTTAAATTCCTCGGTAAAATCCTACTTATAACGAAGGATGGTTTGGATCTTAGTTCAAATTTTTTTTGGGGTGTTACACTTGGTCCCCTCCAGCATCCAACTCTGGCTCGGGAGAGGCACCTCTAACATGGCCTCTAGTTGGTGCCAGCCCTCGGGCATGACCTTTCTCCCTCAGTCGAGCTCTACCTCTACCCCTAGTTGGGGGGTCTTAATACCGTTCTCGGGGATTACCTCCCCTCCTTTACCAATCGCAGTAGATCTCGTCCTAGCCATTTCTCAAAAGAACAAGCGACAATTATGTACTAGCGAAAATAACCACGCATAATGAGAATGAATAAGAAAAAAAGAAGCTTTCTAAAAGTCTTCATATCCTTTTGAAGATAAGCAACGAACGTCTTTGCATTGATCCTCGAGATTTTACTAGCCTTGGATTGTACACACGTGGGACTCGTGAACCTAGGGCTTTGATACTATTTGTCATGACCTAAAAACTGAACATGATGGCACCTGTCTTATCCCACCAAATTAGGTTAGCCTAAATAACCCTCAACAATGGTACATAAGGAAGTAAGAAATAAATTAAGAGCTAAACATTACATAAGTATGTGTAACTCATAATCTAACATAACATTCTCCAAAACATGTTGTCACATGTACAACCACTAATGTAATACATTTTGAAGAAAACATAAGTCTGAATGTCTACAATACTAGAATATTAGAAAGACATAATCAAGAGTTATGTGATGTTTGTCAAGATAACTAACAACTACCTCACGAACTCAAAAAGTGAGCCTCAAATGAAGATGTAGGAGGAATGATCATGGAAATCTGAGATCATAACCTACACAATGTAGAAAGTAAGGGAGTGAGTACCCAACAACAACGGTACTCAGCAAGCATCTCTATTTGACCCTAAGTAAAATAATACCGAACACAAGTACCCTAAAATTATGAAAAAATAAATGAGTAATGGAGAATTAGGGTTGAAATCACTTACCCAATATTTTATCTTGGTAAACCTTTTTCAAATCTCCACTCGAGAGTTCTCAAAGTTCAAAAACGGAAAATGGAGAAGAGACCCTTATTTTGGAAAATAAGATTCTTCCCAGGTTACATGACATCCACGAATGCAACCCCTACTCCACAAACACAAAGGTTGATCATCATTTCCCTTCGCAAACGCAAACACTACCGCACGAACGTGAGGTCGACACTGTGACAATTCGCGACTGCACCCAAGCCTTCATGAATAGGAGGCCAACACCTCAACCCTCCGTGATCGCGACCAAAGCTCTGCGAACATGGAAAATACAACACAAAGCCCTTCGCAAATGTGGACAAGCTCCGCGAACGTGAAAGAGGCATCAGATAATAGATACATCAAACACCAATGCACAAAACATTCACTAAATAGACCCTCAAGATTCGTCTTGTGTACACAAACTAGATATGCTACCCAACTAAATTCAACATTCTAGACTCAATGGAACCATCAAAACACAAATTTGAGGTTTTCTTAACCCGGAACCCGTTTAAGTCTCAATAACCTAACTTCCACTCAAAAAGATCAAATTGTCCTCGAAACCTCTGAAAAAAGAACTAAAACCCTACCTAGACCTAAAATCACCTTTTGAATCCAATGGAATCGTCGAAAATTTAATTTGAGCATCCAAATTTTGAACGTTGACTAAAGCCAATTCTTGGCAAAAATTCACTTAAACGTCCAACTCAAGGGCTCAAATCAACATAAAGATTTTGAATCTGAAAATGACAACTCTTTCAAGCCAAATTTCGCATTCCAGAGCTGATGTAACTAACAAAATTATATTCCAAGACTCGTAGTTCTGGATGTTGACTAAAGTCACTTATATCAACTTAAGAGTCTCTAAAACTCTAAAACTTTCAAAAATCACAATTTCTCGATCTCGTTACAAAACTAGTCTCATAAACTGATTCAACATGACTCGGGGCAACTATCGAAAGAGGTAAAACAACAATTTTCTAAAAATATCTTCAAGGCCATCACAATATTCTAGAGAATTTCCCCAATTTTTGATGATTGACCATTCAAATTATTTTTTATATCTTGCCGTCTTAACAACATTTCATTGAATTATGATTATTCATGTAAGTTATTATAATTCTGACACAATGAACCACCAACTGATAGCTTTGTGGAGTAATTGTGGCTTGATTCCTTGAAATGTACATACGATCAATTGACGTGTGTTATCATCTTCTAGAAGAATGATCATAGGGAAATTGCCTAATTGTAATTCCAACCATATGGCGAAAGACACTTACTGCAAATATTGAGAAAAATGAGTAGTATGTGAGTTATAGACTAGTTGAATTTTATGTAGCACAAGTAAATATAATTCAACGAATTTTCAGATTCAAACAGGAAACTCCGAGGGATGGTTTTTAATTTAGGTATGAATAGACTTAGAAAAGGAATTAACATGACATGATCATAGATTAATCAAAGAAAGTCATATGAATTGCTCTAGGTGACGAGTTTGGGATTTCAACATGAGTATTATGTGAGTAGTGACCTTACTGCAACTTGTTTTTTCATAACCTACATGATTTGTTTGTGATTTTGAAAATGAAATGTTTTATATAGAATGTTTTGAATTTCATGTGGGACAAATTTTTTACTTGATATGGTATTGAACTATTTCTTGAAATGTTTATTGACTATTTTAAATGTTTTTATCGCTACTAGACATGTTTTACTATTTTTACTTGAGATGTGATTACCGTTGCATTACTGAAATTATCATTTCTTGATAAAGAAATATTGTGATAAATGTTTTTTACTAAGTTGAAAAGTATGATTTGAAAGAACAAAAATGTCTACCGTTTGAAATGTTTGATTTGTGAACTTTAATTAGACTAGACCTCTGTAGACCTCTGTAGATTCCCTAGCGTCAAGATTCGTTAGACTATATTGCACTACTAGCATACAATTATTGATTTTTTCTTTAATAGGGACCTACTATTTTATCTAACTCCTTGACAAGGGATCAAAAATTATTGTCTATCTCTCAAGGTAGCGAGCCATATGTGTGATTCAATTAATGTAAAATTATAATTAATATTTAATGTAGTGTAAATCTCCTCAATTAAATATGATTATTTAATAGACATATCATATTAATTAATATAAGTCACAATTTTTATAAATTGACCTTCTCTCCAATCATGAAGTTTACCATATATTTTCTACACTTTTTTCATCGCATACGACGATTGTGGTAACGTAAGATTAAGGCAAGGAGGTAGAAACTAATTTCAATTAACGTTTTCTCTTGTGATAGTGTTTTCCGCTTTAGATATATTTTGTAATGTTTTTCATAAAATTATCGTGTTCATAATATTGATGTAAATTAAATTAAGTTATATATTGTATCAAAGCATGATTGATTTTAACTGATAATTAATTTTCGTCAATAAATTTTTAGAATTTATGGACTTACACGTATATCATATGAAGAATAACTATCATTATAAAGTTGGGCATTTATGTGCAGATACACAATACAATTTTTGTTTAATGATGCGATAAACTAGAAAAATACAAAATTTGGATGCATACATGTTCGTATGTCTTGTTCATCTTAAGCTTTTGAGATGAACAATAGGATTTGTGTAAAGAGGCTAAAGGCAAATGAATTAAGACTGATCAAGTTCACTCCCTTTAAGCTAAAATGTCAAAGTCATGGTTGTCGCCTTAATGTCTAAAGACGGCATGATTTGGCACTGAAAAGTCTATATATCTTATAGCATGTGCCAATAGTATAAAGTTTCACCTAAAGCTGATTGGAGAAGGTGGACATATAGTTCAAGATTGATTGTTGAGCTCCCGAGGGTCAATATTATCACCTCCAACTGTAAGGTGGTTTTCCATGGGTGAAGCCTCTTTCAAATGCCCGGTCACTTGTCACTCTTACAAGAGTTGGCATTCGATGCTCTTAGTGATTTATCAAGGATGAAATCTTTCATTCTCTTCAAGTTTCCACATACATTTATTTGTATTCGATTTTGCCACATATCATGATGTGGTTCACTCCTTTTACTAAATTCGAGTTTACCCCATACAAATTGATTACGATAAAGGTCGTTGAAAGAAAGGGTTTTGAGGCAACTAAATGCGCCACTAAAATCATAAATTCTTATGGCAACACTATTGTCTCTATGCTAAGGATATTTTCGCAACATTAGCCAACAACTTTTAGTCACATAAAAGAGCCTGACTAATTTCTTGTAATGCCAAAACATTATTTAAGTAATCACACAATTACATACGGAGGGATTTATCTTTCTTTCTTTCTATTGTCATGTTCTGATTTGTAAATTTAGGGTGTGTTTGGTACGAAGGAAAACATTTTCTGAAAATTATTTTCCAATTTTTCCATGTTTGGTTGGCTTAAATGTTTGGAAAATATTTTCCAAATCAACTCATTTTCCTCAAATTTAAGGAAAATGACTTCCCTTCCAAAATTGAGAAAAACATTTTTCAAAACTCTACTTTATCCTTTTTTTTTCTTACCCTACTCATACCCCGTAGCCGACCCTCTCCATTAAAAAAAAAAAAAAATTTAAATTTTCTTATATTTTAAATTTCAAGTATATTTTTATCCCTACTACCAACCCAACCCCCAACCCCTTCAAACAAAAAAAAAAATATTTTGAAAAATGTTTCAAATTTAAGATTTTTTTTTACCTTACCCAACCCCTACCAACCCTACTCCCTACCCCCACCCTTCCAAAAAATCATTTTGAAAAATATTTCAAATTTAATTTATTTTTATTTCTTACGCCACCCCCCCCCCCCACACACACACCTCGTCAATTTAAAAAAAAAAATGGGAAATATATCAAAAAAAATTTATCCACCCCGTCATTTTTTTTATAAAAAAAAAGTTGTTTTCGAAAAATATTTCAAATTTTAAAAAATTTCATTTCTTATGCCACCCCGATCCCTACCCCACCCCCAGCCACCATCCCCATCAACTTTTTTTAAAAAGAAATACTGTTTTTGAAAATTATTTCAAATTTAATTTTTCTTTTCATTTTTATGCCACCCCCTACCCCTACTCCCACCCCAACCCAGACCATTCCCGTCAAAAAGAATTAAAGAAAAAAAATTGTTTTTGGGAAATATTTCAAATT